>OX359271.1:41086495-41328995 GCA_947179155.2 Hedera helix | reverse complement strand
TTTTTAAGTTGTATCGTATGGCCAATGAGGTCTTAGTCTAATAGTTAAAATTGAGATATTGTGACTTTTGGGTGTCCGGTTTGATTTTTCACTTTGGTAAAATGTGTTTGATATATAAACGCTAATATAGAAAGAACTTTTTTATATAACAATGATATTTTGTACTTCTTACCTTTCAAAATATAAAATCATAATTGAGTTTATGAAGTCAATTTAAAATATTCATTTAATCTTAAATAATATAATGATCGAATATGGTAAAAGTATCTAAAAAGTATTGTATAGACTACTAATTATAATATTTATTATTTTGTAATTTTTAATAAATTTTATCAATTTTGAATTTAAAAATATTTTAAGTTGACTTTCAAAAGTCAATAATAAAATTTTAATTTGGAATCAAGGAAGAATTTTAAATACGACACTCGGTTTTAGCCTATCTCAATTAATTTAAGATGAAAGAGGTTCGTTAAATTTATTTATTTTTGATGAATTCTGAAACAAGATTAGGGAATATTCATTTATTCAATCAAAAGATGTGAATTAGTTGACTTGAATAGTTATAGAATATGTTTTTGAATTTAACCTTGTTATTATTGAACAACATTTTAATTATATATATAACTATATCAAAATTTAACACGCATAAAAGATGAAATGAAAATGGTGAAATTGAACCAGCCTACTTTGAGTTGCTTCTCCTTCTACTTTTGTAAAAGAAAAAGAGAAATCTTTGGGAACAAATTTTTCCTCTGATCAATAGTTTTATATTGCCTGGATCATGTACAAACAAATGCAGGGTCCAGTTCTAGAGAAATATGCATTTAATAAAATTTATGAATTCTTATTTACCCATTTAATTTTATCATTGAAGAGTTATTTCTCATCTTTACAAGCAAACACCAACACAACCTATTACATCTAGCAATATAAGGTATGTAATCTGATTCTCATAATTTGATTTTGGATATAGTCTCATAATTAATATTTTGTTTTGAATAAGTTTAAGTGCACAAGTGGGGCATGACATTAAAAATCGTGTCATGTCCCACTTTTTAATGGTTAAGATTGATGTAGTGTTTGATTTTGTGTATGTAGACTTGTTCTTTTGTTTTTGATGATTAATTAGGTGCGGATCTGTCATATGGCCCGTGTAAGAAATTGTCAATATTGGCTTTTTGGAAAACAATATATATATATATATATATATATATATATATATATATATATATATATATATATATATATATATATATATATTGACTTAGATAAAAGTTTTTTATGTGATTTGATAAGAGAATTTTTACATTATGTTTGTGAATTGAAATACAATAACTATAATGATTTTAAATAAATATATTTTGAAGACTAAAAGACACTTTACACCTCAAACTTTACACAAATATTGATTTTTGCATTTCAAACTAAAAAAGGTGCTCAAGTACATCCCAAATTTCAATTTACCAAACAAAATGCACACTTTTTGCATTTAACCGGTCAAAAGTGATTGGGACTCGCACACGTATGAATTTGATAAGGGTATCTTTGTCTTTTCCATATTTTTTTATTATTAAAAGTAAGTAATTATAAAATTGATAGAAAAGGGAGCTAATGAGCTAATCAAGGGCTTAAGTGTGTGTAACAATCAGATCTTTGATAAAGTAATCTCATTAAAATTTGCTAAGATGATAAAAATTATCATCATAAGCCCCATATTTTCTTCTCTTTCTTGCATCTTCTCCGAAACCCTCCATCCAATCTCCCTTGCCAGAGGCCATGGCTCATGCTCTCTACCAGTCGCCCCGACAAACAACTCTACCGCCACACCTTCTTCAACATCTCCAACGAAGCTACTACTGCGAATCCTCCCACTACTGACTCACAATCGTTGACGAATCCCCATCGTATTCTATGTTTGAAAGTTTGTCAAGTTTAAGTCTTTTGGTGGGATTATTGAGATTAATGAAGGATAAGAGACACCCGAATGGCGTATTTGTAGGGGTTCAATTGTTAAAGAAGATTAGTATGCACGAAGCATTAATGAGCTTGATTGTGAATATTGGGATTGTTCCTCAATTGGTTGAGATGTTGCCCAATTTGAATGTTGAGTCCTTAGAATTAGCTTTGTATGTCCTTAAAGTTTTGTTTACACTTCTGAAGGGTAGGCTGGCTTTCAAGGAATGCCATGGCACTATACCGAATGTGGACAAGTTGTTGATGAAAATTTTCAAGAGTTGTACTCAATTAACATTGTCAATTTTGTGGGCAATTTTCGAGATTGCCCCAGAAGAATGTGCAGTAGTTACTGTTGATGCAGGCCTAGTTGCGAAGCTGCTACTTGTAATTCAGAGTGGGTGCAATCCGGTAATAAAGTAGTGTATAAACATAATCTCATTGCAATCTAAACACCATTAATTATATTGAAACCCAAATTCAACTTATTTGCTATCTTTTTCATCTAAACACCATTAATTGAAACCCAAATTCAACTCCCAATTTCGCTATTTTTTTCAAACGATTTTTGGGCTAGAACTATTGAAGGTGATGAAAAATGTGTCCATTATGATGTGGTGTGAGATGATTTTATTTTGCGAGGTAATAATTTAGGATTTGGGCTTAGGTTACGGTGGCTATGTTCGACCATGACTGTAGCTACATGATGACAAGAAACAATTGAAGACGCTGGATTAAAGGTTTCGTTGGTGGGTATTTTTGATGGTGGTGATTGATGGAAGGTCGTGGCAGCAGTGGTAGATCGAGATGGTGAAACGATGGTGATTGAATTTTTTTTTCTTTTCTCTAAGATGAATTTGGAAGATGACAAAGAACAGTGATTAGGGTTTCTAATTGATTAAAATCATTTACCCAAATTACCTCTATGTAGTAAGTATTATAGGTTTAGCCAGTCAGTTTTGACCGGTTAAGTGCAAAAAGTGTGCATTTTGTTTGGTAAATTGAAATTTGGGGTTTACTTAGGCACCTTTTTCAGTTTAGTGTGCAAAAGTCAATATTGGTGTAAAGTTTGGGATGCAAAGTGTCTTTTAGTCTATTTTGAAAGTTCAGATTTGATTATTTTTATCATTATAAAGTATTTGATTTAACTATATATATAAGATGTATGTTATTTAAGAGGTATACTTTAGATCCGTCCTCTCTCTCTCTCTCTCTCTCTCTCTATATATATATATATATATATATATATATATATATATATATTGTGTACATATTTAGTAAAAAAGGCTCCCTTCATTTCTTTCTAAGAGTTGTTTTAGAGAAATTTTTGTTGTTCCTTTCTATATGTTGTGTATAAATTCCAAAGGAGAATTAATCACCTAACTTCTCATATTACTAAAAACTAGATACATATTTCTTTAATTTTTGTTATTTTCAGCTAATTAGAATCCAACGAGATAACATCCTTCCTTCGTTTTCCATTTTTCCAATAAATTTTACAATGGTAATAATATCAATACATTACATCTTTTTTTTTTTTTAACAGTTTCAAGAGATAAGAATTTTATTGATCAGAATCATTTGAAAGTACAAGAACATAAATACAATTAGGTGTCCCTTATCCAATATGTAGGAACAAAAACATCATGAGAGAGGGTTAAACCTGCTAAAGCATGAGCTACTCTATTATCTTCTCGCTGCTTAACATGAGAATAAGAACAAGATAAAAAATACTTTTTGAGCTTGCCATAATCAGCAACGACTAACACTAAACCCGAAAGATCACTATCACTACTCTTCAACCTGAAAATTAATCGAAGGCGAATCACTCTAAAAAATAGCAGTATCAAACCTTTTGTTCTTAGTAAAGAACTACATCTATTTTTACTCGATTAATCAAAGCATTAAGGCTTTTATTTATTTGATTAATTGCAGAGCAAATATTAAAATATTGTCTTGATCCCTAGTGTTTGATGGACCCTGCGGTGACTGACAGCCTTATTTTTGCTTCCTTGACATGGTGAGGACACTTCATGGAAAGTGGCTTACTGGAATGCCTATGAATTGTTTTGTAGATGTCATGATATTGCGCCCAAACACATTTGCACTTGTGATTTTTATCGCCGCCCACACCCCGGCCACGCGCCACCACTCCCTCCCCCGCCACCGCCTGATCTTTTTTAGGGAAAAGATTTTATTATACAGCTTGTTACATATCATATTTCGCTCTTATATTATGAAATGGGGAAAATATTTTGGATATGTGAGCCCATGTGTAAAATTAGGATTTACATTTGACCTAATAAATTTAATAAACTAAGACAGGAAATTCAAAAATAAATGAACAAGACAATAATAAATAAATGAGACTTGAGAGGTGCCGTTACGAGTCTCGAGACAGAAGGCTCGTGGGATGCTACTCATTTTTGGGAATTGATTGTGAGATTGAATTGGTGACTAGAAGAATTGGACGATCTGAATATTACACGGGTAACTAGGGGTATTATAGGAATTAATCTATTACTAAAGGTATTTTTGAAATTTCTCCCAGAGTCACATGCCTGATACATGACCCTTGTCAGGGAACTCTATAAATACCTCCTTCATTTCATGAGGAGGGCGGACTTTTGGAGTTTTGGCCACTTGGAAGATTCTCTCTTTGGAAGCAAAGGAGCTTGAATGATTCTTTATAGGTGCGAACGACATCGAATCGAGTTTTGACTTAGGATACTTGTGATTACACTTGGACCCCTGAGCCTAACTTGGATTTAATGGAGATTCCCAAACACCTGACACGACTCTTTGACACTAGCGACTACGCTAGGATTCCGAGAATTCTGCCACGTGTTATTCGGATAATTGCTCACTTCTTCTCCCCTCTCTAATCCGTTAATCGATTTCATACTTTGCTGATTTCTCGTCTCCATCATTATTATGAACACTAACTCTAGCAAGGTACGAGATTTTCTTACCTACATGATACATCTTTAATTTCACCTTAGTTCTCATGTCTTGTTAAATGTAAAAACTATAGAGGGGAACTTATGTGACATCAAAAAAGTTATCAATGGGAGCCAACTGTTGTTTCTTGAGTTATTTACTAACTTTAATCTTGACGGAAATGATTTATATAGTTCAGTTTAGTCTTGATGTTAAATATATTTAAAGGAAAAATGATTTATAGTCCAATTTTAACAAGTTAATAAAAACAATTGGGAAAAGACGTGTGATTTTAAAAAAAATAAAGATAAATAAATTAGAGAAGTTTGCAAAAGTCACGTTATGTCTCAATTTAATTTTGTTAAAACTTGTGCATATGAAAATTATTATTAAAACTAATTAAATCTTATGTTTTTAAATTTCTTAGTTGAAAGTAGAATAACAGCTAGGGATGTTCATTTCTACCTATTTTTTAGGTATATCGAATTAGATCGAACCGGCTGGTTCGATATATAGATAACCGGTTCGGTATACCAGTTGTATTGATATTGGTACACGATTTTTTGATTCGGTATTTACTGAATTGTACCACTTATAACAATTTTTTTAATATTTTATATTAATAATAATAATAATAAAAATAATAATATTAATTATTATTATTTTCGGTACTAACCGAAGCTAGACCGATACCGAACGAACACCCCTGATGGCAGGTGTGTACGTGCTACACTATTAACAAGTATTTTTTTTATAAGATTAAAGGAATTAGGTTGATATGGAAATAAATTCATTATGAATAATATAATATATTATTATACTCGCTCCGTTCCAGGATAAAAGTTATAATTGACTTTTTATGCATATTAAGAAAGAGAATAAAATGACAAAATTATTCATATTTAAATTTTTACTTAATTGCATAGTTTTCTGCACATGAATAGTGATGCTCTATAAATATGCATAGAGAATACAAATATGACAATTAATACTATGAATAGTTTTCTGCACATGAATAGTAATAAAAACTTTTATCTTAAGACGGAAGGGAGAGAGTATATCTTAGGAGAGCTATGGAATATAAAGTCATAATTATTTGAGTTTAACCACTATGAAAGCATCCTAATGGCTCCAAATTATCCCCGATTTGCTAATAGACAACCTTTAAATTCGAGCTTTGCACTTCTTTTTTACTAGTTTCGTAAGTTTTTTGACAATAGAAAGAACACGTGATACTATTTTGCATTACTGATTATATCACGAGTTAATAATTTGTTATATTATAAAGCCAAATTTTATTTCTTCACAAAATAATAAATTCATGTTATGGTTGCATTTTATTCAATTGATATATGTTGTGGTTATTTTGGAATAAAAAAAGAAAGAACAATAATTTTTAAACATCCAACTGAAAGAGGGTCTTTTAAAATAAAATAGGACCAAGTAGTAAACATCAAATGCCCTAATCATTGTTTAGCCCACACCCAAGTACTGGCGAACTTAATGTCTGCCCTATATTTAATAGGAGTGAGTCCTACAAGCGGAGCAAGTGGCAATTCGGATACACCCAAGTACTCAGTTTGACATGTTTAGGCCTCGAAACAAACTCAAAAATTTCAAATGGGGCAGCAGCTGGTACTCAGTGAACGGAGGTTCTTTCAAGCAATTCGTCGAAAAATTTCCATTCATTGGACTACCTGCCCAATTCAATCTAATTTCAACTTCTGTAACCAAGCAGCTGATAACTCATGTGAGGAGAGTTCCGCCGAGGAAGAAGGAGAGCCCAAGAGTTTGTGTTTGAGAATTGAAAGGCTTCCAAAGGGAGAGTCTGTTGGCTCTGCTTTTCAGAGCTGGATGGGTGACGGCTTCCCGATTCATAGAGGCGATATTTTCCATACTATCAACCGTTTGCGCAAGCGTAAATCCAACAAACTTGCTCTCGAGGTCTCTCATACTTTAATGATTTTACTTTTTGTTTTTGATTGCCATGTGTTTGTTCATATGTTTGGCAGAAAATGTATGATGGGTTATTAGTTAAAAATGTTTTTTCTGCTGAAAATGTTACTACCTTTTTTAATTATTAGTTGTTCTGATACGTACTATGGACTATTTTATCAAATGATTAGTCCATCATTTAATCTCATGGACTATATTTTTGTGAATTCTAAGGCAATTTGATGATGGATTATGTTCCCAAATGAAAAGGTGCTATTATATAATCCCCCTTTGAAGTATGAAAATACCTTATAAATTATAATAAATAGTCCGTGGAATTAAATAACAAACTAAATAGTCGTATCGTATCCATCAGTTTTGCAAGTAAACATAGCCAATGGAAAAGGAAAAGCATGATATCTTTCGTATATGTAGGTAGGTATATGTAGGTAGGTCTAGTACATGTTAAGCTAAGAATTTATTTCATTTTACAAGGATAAATAACAAGGATGCTAGCTTTTGTAGTTGAATTGTTAGCATGAAGAAAGAAGAATACCGATTTCTATTGAAATTGAGTCTGGATATTTTGTCAACAGGTGATGGAATGGGTGATTAGGGAAAGACCCTACAGGCCAATACAACTAGACTACTCCTATCTATTGGAATTCACTACTAAACTTCATGGGGTTTCACAAGGTGAGAGACTATTTTCTCGCGTCCCATCTGAGTTCCAAACCGAGTTGCTTTACAACAATCTTGTAATCGCATGCTTGGATAAGGGCAAGATAACCCTTTCACTTGCTTACATGAGAAAAATGAGGGAACTAGGTCATCCTATCTCACACTTAATTTTCAATCGGCTCATTATTCTCCATTCCTCCCCTAAACGTAAGAAAGCAATTCCAAAACTTCTTGCGCAGATGAAAGCTGATAAAGTGGCTCCACATGTCTCCACCTACAACATTCTATTGAAAATAGAAGCTAACCAACACAACATTGAAGGGTTGGTAAAGGTATACGGGGATATGAAGCGAGCAAAAGTTGAACCCAATGAGATATCTTACTGCATATTAGCGACTGCACATGCTGTAGCAAGGTTGTACACTGTCTGTGAGGCTTATGTTGAAGCTGTGGAGAAGAGTATGACGGGGAAAAATTGGTCAACGTTAGACATCCTTGTTATACTGTATGGTTACTTGGGGAAGCGGAAAGAGCTAGAGAGAATTTGGGGTACTGTGCAAAAACTTCCTCATATTACGTCAAAGAGTTTTGTGCTGGCGATTGAAGCATTTGGTAAGATTGGAGAGCTAAGTCAATCTGAAGAGCTTTGGCTCGGAATGAAAACAAATAAAGGGTTGAAGTCAACTGAGCAGTTCAATTCACTGATATCTGTTTATTGCAAACATGGGTTCATTAGTAAAGCAACTGGATTGTACAGAGAGATAGAGAAAACTGAATGCAAACCCAATGCCATAACTTATCGACATCTTGCTCTTGGTTGCTTGAAAGCAGGACTAGTGAAGGAATCTCTTAAAACTCTGGAGTTGGGGATGGATCTCACGACAAGCACCATGATCAGGAGATCAACCCCATGGCTGGAGACCACACATTCAATGATTGAAATATTTGCAGAAAAGGGTGATGTAGAGAATGCTGAGAAGTTGTTTGAAGAATTAAAGAAAGCAAATTATACCAAGTATACTTTTGTTTACAATACATTGATTAAGGCATATGTCAAGGCCAAGATCTATGACCCAAATCTTCTGAGAAGAATGATATTAGGAGGGGCTAGGCCAGATTCTGAGACCTATAGCCTATTGAAGCTTATTGAGCAGTTTCAGACCTAGTTTAGTATTTTGCGATTGAATACAGATATAGATATAGTTTTTTTCCGAAAAGTTCCTCCAGAACAATGGTAAAAGTTTGGTGTACAAACGTTGTAGTTTGATTGAAATGTTAGGTGGAAGAAATCAGAAAAATCACCATGCAATTGGAGGATGTTAAAGTTTCTCTTCTTCTCGTGACAAGTGATTAAAATGTATTTTTTTTCCCCAGAAGCTTCTGCTCATTGAGCCAGTCTATTTTGTCCGTATAGCTTTGCACTTGAAGATGCTAACAGCCTGCGAAGCTCCTCTTTCTGCTCTAATGCCTCTTATTAGACCTATAGGCCAGATAGAAAACCTGAAATCTAAAAGGAACTGATATGTTTGTGTCTGGGGTAGCAAGAGTCAAGCAAGCTGTTATTCTTTGTGCTGATGCTGGTAGAACCTACAAGAAGCTGACGTTAAGTTGGCAATCTGTTCTTGTTGTGACAATGAACCTGGCAGATCTGACGCTGCTCTAACTTCTATTACTGTTGCTTTTGCATTATTAATTTGAATCTGCTGTGATAAAATTTTACTTATTGATATTAAAGCATCATAAACATGAATGTACAGTTTGTCTTTCTGTCAGCTATTATTTTGCCCGGTCAAAGTGTAAAATCATTATCAATTTTTCATTTCAATATTCAATAGTAGCATAGGCACTGTGACTGATGTTTGGTTGTCAACATCAAATCTACAGGCATCAATATCTAGAGGAAATTGTTATAGTTTTTTCACATAAAAGAAAACATACTTGCACCAAGTAATGAAAAAATTACTAATTTGTGGCCATAACTTTGAAAAAGTTGGTAATCAAATTAAAGTGATGTTATGTCTACAACTTGACAATTTAAACAGAACACGAAACAAACAAATGTAATAATATTTCATCATAATCGGCAAAGAACCGAGGCGAAAGTTTTGTTATTTATTTATTTATTTTTATTTTTTCTGTTTAGGAATTCTGCAGCAGTTGCAACAACCCCTCCTGTGATGGTGTCCATTACAATTTTGTCCCTGTTGTTTTTACCGACTGCAGATATCAGAGCCCCGGTTAATGCTCCACCAACTATTGCATTCTTCTGCAACACAAGGGAAGAATGACCCAGCAGATAAGTTACTGATGCTTTAAAATTAAAGGGAAAAAAATGAAGTAGAGAGTGACACTATTAATTATTAATTAAATAAAAAAGAATGCTTGGGCAATGTTAATCATTCATGGCACACCATAGACAGACAATTTGACTATCCAGAAACAAAATTTTCTCTGCAAGACAAGAAAAGAAATGACAACGCAAATAAGTGACTGATGCTCTAAAATCAAAGAAAAAAAAAACTGAAGTTGAGAGTAACATTATCAATTATATAAAGTCTGTGAAATGGTAGCAAGAATACTTGGGGCAATGTTATTCATTCATGACACGACGCAAACATGTAATTTTGGACTATCCAAAAACAAAAATAATAGAACAACCGCACAAGAACAACTTGGAGCTTATTTGATAGACTAGATCCTGATTCTAGGCAATTTAAAATGGGCAGCTTATTTGGTAAGTCTATACTCTATAGAAACAAATTACATTGTATATAAAAAATAGTTACAATTGTATAATACTGATACAACGACTTGCATATAAAAGAGTGTTACAATTGTATAATACTAATACAACAAAGATTATCTGAAATGCAACTCTTTCTTATATAAATGTAATTTGTATTTATAAACTGCACAAATGAACTATCTATTTTGAACTGTATAAAATCAGGATCCTAATACATTAGTACAGAAAGCAGATTTACGACATTTTTGACATTTTTAAGATTACGCTTGTTCAAAATAGCAAGTTAGAGAAAATATAGTAGTTGGTGAATCTCCCATATATAATATAAATTGAAGTAAGATCAAGAAAGAAATGTCTGTCATTCATCAACTTAAAAAATAGTGGACTGGAATAATGGTATTTAGCATCAGCCGCAAGAATTTACCCAATCTCTGGTGCCACGGAACTTCTCCACAATCCATTCCAACATATACCCCAGCTATTGTTCCTATTTAAGTGATTAAAGAACTTTTAGAATTACCACACAGAATTAATGAAACAATAAATCATAAAAGAATCTAAGTGTAGTTGTAGAAAAAACATCTCATAAATGTCAGTGCAGATACATGATGACTTACATTCTTTACACATTTTCTATAGCTGCAACATAAGTAACCCTGTTAGACTTATTCTCTGATGCTGCTTGATTTTCTAAACAGACAATAGCATTTGTACAGTCTAGATATCCAAGATTACAAGCATATAAAGTGACCAATATTGTGGCACCACAAAAATTAACCCACTTTTTCAGCAAGTAATAATTGAAGGGTAGAGTTCTAAGGACGGTAAAGGAGCAGTAGGCTTTAAAATCAGATCCAAAGAATGCATTTACCGAGAATAATGAGAACGCATCAGTCTTATTACAGATTAGGGTAATAATGTCGCGGTATCAATTTTTTGTCTCAAATATGTGGCAGTGGATAAGATAAACCATATTTTATAACATAGTCAATCACATGAGATATACTTAACCAATGTAATGATGTCACACATTTAGGACCCCTAGCATTACCGTATGAATCAACGGTTATGATTTACGCTGTTTAGTCATATGCAAACTTTATCAAGAATTTGCGGTCTTTCATAACACATTAGAAAAGGTTTGACAAACCTAAGTTTGGTTGTGTATAATCATACATGCATGCTGGAAAGGTAATTGCGTAGCTGATCTAGCCTAGGAAGCTCGGATGCCCTAAACAGGTTGATGAATATAGGCGCAGGGTCACCTGATTGTTGAGATATTTGACATAAATTCTACATAAGATAAATTCACTAATGTAAATAGATTAATAAGCATTGTAGAGTCTCAACTTAATAGATTGAATTTTTAGGTAATGAGGTGATTCAACATACTTATCGGGTGTCAGTCTACACATGTGTGCGCTGCTTTGATGAAAAACTGATGTAGGATGGATAGTACAATTTTGCTACACTCATAAGTAGACAAATGCAAAATTGTACCTTGAATTTATCACTTTTTGAAATTTGGTGGCCGACTTTGAAAAATAGCAAACCACTATTTTATAGTACAAAAACTATATCTTTTGAGTTGGCAAAACTGTACCTTGAGTTTATCACATTTTGAAATTTGGTGGCCGGCTTTGAAAAATAGCAAATCACTATTTTATAGTACAATTAATAGTACAAAAACTATATCTTTTAAGTTAATTTTGTACGGCTAAGTTCCATATTAAAATACAGTTCAAATCGTCTTAAACTTACAACTACCAGTATCATAAGTTTTTATTATTTCTAGAATTCTAGTACACTGAATTTTTTTAATTATTTTTTGCTCACAACTGGGCCATCCTCCTAGTTGATACTAGGTTTGTGCCAACAAAAAACTCTTATACGTTGCAGAATGTGGACACACAAGCACACACATTCATACCCCCAGATAATGGTGCACAAAAGGCTTGAGGCCTGTGGTTCGGCCTGGGTCTGGCTGAAAAAGCCTATCCTGAAGGCCTCAGACATACATCACTTTTTAGCTTGTAGCTTGGCCAGAAAAAGCTTGGGACCGACCTGACCTAAGGCCTAGTACCGGCTTGACCTAAGGCCTAGTACCGGCCTAGTCTGGTTACAACTTGATAGCCACCAAATCTTAAGTAAGCTTCAACCTCGAGTTCATAAACAACCAGCCTAAACTAAAAAAATAAACATAAAAAGGAAAAGAAAGACATATGACTAAAAAAAAAAGAGGAATAAAACCCCCAAAACACTTTAAAGCAACCTTGACATAATTTGCAGTGATTTTGGATCTGTGATAGAACGGTGTTTACGGATCGGAGTGAGGAGAGACAGAGTAAGACCAACCACAAACCCTTTCACCCAATTCACCTCCTCTTCCGCCTCCGAATTTAGTTGATTTCTAGTAATCCCCTTCACCCAATTCACCTTTGTGTCCTCCTACAAAAACCCTAGATACAGTAGTAGTGTAAGGCAAGAAGCCGTAAGTATACTTGTAAGCTTCTTCAGATATAGAGAACGGGTTGAGCCCGAGCACCTGTTGGATCGGGAAATCATCGTGGACACCGTCGGAGATGAGATCTAAGGAGGTTGGCGATGTGTCGTAGGTGATGACCCGACTGGTGGTGAGAGTGGAAAGAGAAAAGAGGAGGAGAGAGAAAATAAAGGTGAGAAAAGGTTTATCAGCCATGGTTAGACCTCAATGTGTAAGAAATTCAGTTCTCATACACAATATATACACATAAATAGATACATATCTGTATATAATCACAGTCAATTTCTCTGGTTTGGTTAGATGAAAAGTCATCTATGGTGGTATGTTTTTATATTATAATGTGAATTTGTTTGCATAGTTGATTTATTACGTTTTTAAAAATAAATAGATTTGGGTTTTTACATTATGTTCAACTTGTTCCTTTACTGTGATTTTTAAAATTTTCTTTTGTTCAAAAAATGATTAAAATATAATGGTTATTTATGATTTTGTTTGCTACAAAGAGTGAAAAGTTGGGTTTTGAAACTTTGAGTTTGCATTGCAGGTAATAATAATGGGTTCTGTGTGCTTTTTATGGTTATAAATATACAATCTATGTGCTTTTTTTGGTTACAATCTATGTGATGTCCTTAAATTTGGGCTTACATAGCCCAATTTGAGACGCCAAAAATACACGATAATTATTACAAAATAGTATATAGTACAAAAATACAGAGCTCAATAATACACAATTAAGTCTTCACTATTATTGCCACACTATTTTATAACATGTGAAGATTACTACAGCTATCACTCAGACATTCACTTCATTCCCCGGCTAGACCCAGCTACTTTCTCATTTCCTAAAGGATAATGAAATAAATGAAACGGTGAGCTCAAATAGCTTAGTAAAAAAAAATATTATGACTAAGATAACAACAAGTAAATTACCATTAGCCTTCAACAGTTGAGTTCTTGATAGAGTATTATAAACAATAAGTTTTAGATCAATAATAACAGTAGAATGAACAATCCATTAGAAGAATCATGTAAACTATGATATCCACTACCTTCTCTTTTTCATACAAACATCATCAACTTTTATCATCTGAAATGCCACTGGTCATGATCATATTAACAACAGTTCTTCTTTGCCCAAGCCAAATAGAACATTCACCATTGTAAATAAGATTTAAAAGAATTGTAAATAAGATTTAAAATAATCAATTAAAGGTTATGGTTTAAAACCTAGAGTTTGAGAAGTGAGATGTGTAGAATTTGGGTGAACATTTTTTTTAACATAATTTATTTGTTAGAAATTAAATGTGAGAATATTGTAATGATGCATATAGAGAATTTATTAAGGAAATAAATTCATTTGAGAAGTGGAGACGGTTATAAGGATATATATACATAGTTATATATTTCTAGAGTTGTGTTTGTTAGTCAAACAAGAAGATGAGTAAATTAATACTCAATAAAACTAATAAATTAATTAGTTTAAATATGAAGTAAGAAAGAAAGTCATAAAATATAATTAATTATGTTAATTATATTAGTTATGAGTTAAAGTTATATAAAAACTAGAAAGTTTGTCTAGAATGATAATATTAAGAAGTTAATTGATTAAGTAATTAACTTAATTATTAAGTTGTGGTATAGAGTCCAAGTAATTTAATTACTACTAGTGGACTAGCCCAAAAGGATTATAGATGTTAACCCAATATGAGAATATTGGTATGAAGTGGGTAATTAAATAATAAGTCCAAATGTTATGTTGATTATAGTCCAAGAGGTAATTAATATAAGTCCAATTAAATTATATTGGCAAGTATTGTATATAATGTGGTGGTAGTCCAATTAAATTAATTACCTAGCCCAAGTTATAAAGATGTGTGAGTTGTGTTGGGTAGCCCAAATAATTAAATAAGGGAGCCCAATGCAAAATAAACTAGTAGCCCAAATATTGAGTCCAAATTTAAAAGTCAAATATTGGTCAATATGTTGGGAGAATAAATTCAAGTATTGTTAAGTGTAGAGAATTAACTAATGTAGGGTTAATTGAATAACCCTAGTTGGTAGACAAGAGAGAGTATTAACCAAACATTGGTTAATTGTAGGTGAATGAATGTGATGATGAGAAGTAACAATGGATGAGTTAATTGAGTAACCCTAGGTAGTAAATAAATTAAAGATTTAACTATGCATGGGTTAGTTGTAGGAAGAATATTATAGATACAATTATGTATGTATAAAATTCACCAAGGTAGAATTGGTAGATAACCATGGGTTGCATGTTGTAGAAAATTAACCATACATTGGTTAATGGTTAGTAGAAATTGCAAGTATTATATATATATATATATATATATATATATATATATATATATATATATAATAAAAATAAAGGAAAAATGGTGGAGTGTTGACCAAACATGGGGTCCCACTTAGAGATTGAGTAAAAATATATGTTGCTTGTATTCAATTTAAATTGGTTAATTCAAGCTATAATGTAATTTAAATAAAAGGTTATTGGTGAATATGTAGAGATATATATGTTGTAAGTATATGAATTGGTAGAGAGTTAACCAATGTTGGTTAAATGAATTAACCAATGGGTGGTTCACCAACTCTAGTCAATGAAGATGGTCAATTCTTATGAATTTATGTTGTAGAGAACTAACCATTGTTGGGTTACTTGTTAACCCTAAGTGGTAATAAAAATAAAACATTAACCAATGCTAGAGTTAAGTGTTAGTAATTATATAAATATATTGAATATATATGTATAATTGATTGTAGAGAATTAACCCTACTTGGGTTATTTGGTGGAAGATGTGAGTATAATTAATTGATGAGTTTAGACCATGGTTGGGTGAGTGAACCAACCTAAGTCATTTTAATGTAGAGAATTAACCACATTGTGGTTAGTTGTTGTGAGATATATAAATAAGATGAGCCCTAACTAAGGTTGAGTTTTAAGTGACCAAGGTTAAGTGTAGTACTTTAACCATAGGTCTTATGAGAGTTAACCACATGTGGGTTAAGTGTTGGGTGAATTGCTCACCAACTACCCAACCACCCTAGTCAATCAAAATTGTCATTCATGGTGGTCAACCGCCAAGTCCATCAAGTAGTCATTCACTAAAATAGTAAGCATGGATTAACCCTTTAATTCACCTATGTTAGTTTATTAGTGGATGATAAGTGAGGTTAGTTGAGTCCTATAAATAGAACTCATTACCAAGGCTTGGAAAAGTTTGGTCATTGGTTCATTTCACCAAGTTATAGAGAGAGAAGTATTTTAGAGAGAAGTGAGAGCTCATTTGAGAGAGTTAAAAAGATCCACCCTCAAGGAGGAGTCCTTACCAAGTTCACATCAAGAAGGATAGCTATTTCGGGTAGATCAAGAAGATCAAGAAGAAGAACATTCAAATCCAAGAGGTTGAAAAGTGTTCTAACTCTTCCTTAGTGCATTTTTATAATTTATATAAGTTTTAAACGGTCAAAATATATTTTTAACCGATCAAAAGTTATTTTGATGATCTAGAAGTCTAAATCTATGATATATAGGTAGATTCATGGTTTGATAGGTTTAAATCATGTATGAGTATGAGTGGTATGCAAATAAATGGAAGAAAATTCCATATTGTGATTACCGGTAAAACCCTAGGTGGTTCGATATTTAAATTTCGTGTCAAACGTTTTCAAAAATGTGATTGAACCATGAAATATTTTAAAACAAGAAGTTAGGAAGATAATAACACTAAGTTGGTGTCATTTGGAGGTGTAGAGTTTATTATATTCAAGTTTGAACCATTAAAACTAAGAATTTGTGATTTTAGTTTTCACTTTGTCCTTGTGAGCAGTTTTTGGTCTCGTTACGTTCGGAATTTGGATTTGTGATCTAAAGAAAAGTTGTAGAGGGGTAAATTCTTATGAGAATGGACCTAAGAATCACCCCAAAATGTTTTAAAATGAAGAAGTTATGGCTGTCGGAGCGTCGGAGGGTCGAGCAGTCAAAAAGTTGACTTCCGGACAGATATGGCTGACGCAGCCGCGTCACGGACTGACGCAGCTGCGCCAGAACAATCTGCCTAGCAGATTTTGTCGGTTCGGGTCGGGTCGGTTCGGGTAGGGTCGGGTCGGGTCGAGCTTTCTTTGAAAAATTAAGTTGAGATATGTGTAAAATGAATGTGTTTGGTTATTAAACCAATATATATGGAATCCATTAATCATTAATTGGTAACTAAATGTTTAAAATAAAGACTAAAGATAACACAATTAAAAAGTTAACTTTTGGTATTTTTTGAAAATTTTTAAAATATTATTAAATGATCAATAATATTAGTATATGATTAAAAAGTTATTGAATGATGAATAACATTTGTAAATGATTAAAATATCATTACATGGTTAATAATATTAATAAGTGATTAAAATATTATTAGATGGTTAATAATATTAATAAGTGATTAAAATATTATTAAATGGTTAATAATATTTGTAATAGATTAAAATATTATTAAATGGATAATAATATTAATAAGAGATTAAAATATTATTAAATAGTTAATAATATTAATAAGTGATTAAAATATTATTAAATGATTAATAATATTTGAATGTAGTTATATATTATCAAAGGTAGATAATATTTTAAGATATTTGATACGTTATTAAATGTCCAAATCATTAAGTTATGTAATAGAAGAAAGTTTAATTGAATTAAACAAATGTAGATAGTCACCTTGTGACTGAATTAAACAGCTTATTAAAAGTAAGTCGTACGAAGAACGTGTAATGAATACTTAAGTTGGTTAAGTGTACCCGATATGTCCGAACTATATTTGGGCTAGGGTTTTTGTCCGAAACACAAGGGTTCGTGTGTCAAACATACTTAGAGTTAATGATTTGAAGTTAAGGTCTTAAGTTAAGACTAATTTATAGTCATTATAACTAATGATTATGTCAATTTTCTATATAAATTGTAGGTTGAGCAAATGACGCAAATAAGCGTAAATGGTAGAAGCGACCAGACAAGTTTTTCAGAACTTGCTCCTATATGCAATAATATGCTATAATGTGATTTAAATTAATAGTATGAAGATATATTGATGATGTTTGTGGTAGATGAACAACATGTGGTATGACTACATGAAAACTATGTACAAGAATGAAGCATGATTTGTTAAGTGCTAGTTAATGATTTTATATGATGCATGAGAGGTATGAAGTATTATTAATATGAAAAGCATGATGTAAGATTAAGATGCAATGCATGTATATTATGTGAATCATGTAATGTGTTATGTGTAACTGTTAAACTTGCTGAGCCGTCGTGCTCACTATTGCTTAAAACACATATTTTCAGATAGTGCAAGTTAGTTGAAATTCTCGATAAAGATCAAGGAACAGGAAAGCATATTACTTTCACTAAAGATCTAAATGTCTATTGTAGATATTAGTCCGAATTGAACAGGTAAATGATTGTGTAGTATAATACTTAGTTGGTATATTATATGAGTGTTAAATACTCAATTTGATTATAATAGAATATCGTATCATGTATGATATTGAGATATACTAGGAATGTATAAAGATTTCGATTCTGGTGTCGACGCCGGGATTTTCGTCGTCTCGTTTTTTAATAATTAAAAGCCCTTTCCAATTTTAGCCTTTAGATTAAGATGTGATTTTTTGAAAAGGGTCGGCTTAGTGTCAACGGGATTTCGAAATGTCGATTTTATAATGAGCAAGTTGACCAGAGTCGCCAGTTGGTACATTTGAAATGGATGTACCAACTCATCCGAATTTTGTTTTCGTAATCGCTGGCTCATATGTGACTCTGATTCAATTGGTCCGCGAACCGAGATTCATAGAGTTCGGGGGCTTGCTTAAGCGAGGGGAAGGTGTTAGGCACCCCCTGACTTCCGTGAAACACGGTTACCGCAATCTCGATGTTTTCCTATCCTTTTAAATCTTAAAATGTGTGTGTGCGCGCGCGCGCGTGTGTGTGCCTAAATGGATGTTTGTGGTGTCATTTTGCATAAAAGCTGCTTTGATTTTATATGGCAAATGTGTTTTGTCGGGAAAGCGTTTAGACGTCTTTTGACCCAAATGACAAGACTCCGTTTTTTATAATAAAGATTGATTTTAATTCCGAAAACGATGAGGGTTTTTTATTAGATGTCATTTTCAGAAAACAATAGTTTTTAAACTTTTGTCAAATAGGAATCGAGACTATACATTGCCTTCTAACAGTAAATATAAATAAAAAGAAGGCAACTTGTAGAACTCTTTAACCCTATGCACAAAGTTTAATGAAAACGTTTATTTATTTTTTCGAAAACATCTTTTATGACATTTCAAAACCAAATATAGCCTTTTCGTCAAACAAGGATCAAAGTTTCGCCAAAACTCTTTACTTTTTAAACCTCGTGTATCTAATATCCTAATTTGATTCTTTTTAGAAAATCTTTATCGTTTGCCTTATTTTGGAAAATCGTTTTTTGTGTCGTAAATCAAAATAAGCATTCAACACGTGTCGGGGCTATCCATGGGCATGTGAGCCACCCAGACAACCCCAAACACCCACAATCACATATTTTTATTATTACGGGGCCTTAACCCGACCTTGACTTGGTATCACTTTAAGGCCCGATATTACATATATACAACCATGGACCCTATCTAATGATTACATACACCCACAAATGTCCATCATCGGGATTTGATCACCACGACCTTCTCCCTAGGCTCACAGTTACCCAAATCACTACATAACCAATACTACGGCAAAATCTAACAATACTAAACTCATTACGGTACTATATGAATCACAAATCTCAATGCCAACACTACAACTATCTATGAACTCAACGAATGATATATCACCGTACGGATGTCATCGGGGCTTTAGGAGGAAGTTACGTTCCAATGGAACCCTCGCTAACGACCCCTAACCCACGGATCATCCTCATCATGACAACATAATACATCAAATAATCCAAAACATGAAATTATACTAACAATACAAACAATAAAAAAACCAAGAAAACACCCTTTTCACCTTGCAAAATGCCGATTAAAGCTTCTTATTTCACAAATCGGACAACACCACAAGAACACTCGACTAACTAGCAAGAGAATACAAATATTTCACTCAAATTTAACCAAGAACAACACTCTTCTCTCTCCTCCCGTGAGCTTTCTCTCTCTAAAAACTCTATTTTTTCCTCTCCTCTTTTTTCTTCTCGGGTGGAAATGGCTGCTGTATAGAGTTCAGCAGGCAGCCGCAGGTGCATCTGCGGTTGGGCTGCAAGCCGCCCGCGCCGAATCATCGGCTGCCGGGTTGTCTCCTCGAGCCGCGCACTGTCCCGTTTGTCGGTGGCCGCAGGTGCATCCGCGTCTGTCCGGCTTGTTTTTCTCGATTTTCGTGCCATGCGGTCTTAATTCGCCAATTTCTGCGGTATTATTTTGGAAGGCTGTTACCTGATGTATAAATTGCTCTTTGTGCTTGGCTTCCAGGGGGCGCTACCCCCTTCCACCCCCGCCAGCTCACCGGCGAGACCCCCGAACATCGTAAGCGTAGTGGCCATTAGTCGTCTTTTGTGACCGAATCGGGTTCTATCTGTATCAACTGCGTATTTTGCCTCAGATGACTTGACGCTCGTTGTTCGTTTGACGGCTTTGATCGTAAGCCGTCGTGGTGACGTCGGGTTGGGGTCCACCTTTCCTGCTCGTGTGTCGGGTCAAGTGACGACTTTGCCCTCCTGCCAGGGTTAGTAGAGAAGTGCAAAATTTGGGTGTCTGCAGCTGGAATAGAAAGAGATGTTGTAAAATTGTAAATAAATAATTATTTAGCAATTATAATATTGTTGTAATTCATGAACAATAAGGAAAAGGTAGTACTCGTGTTGAACCGAATTCGAGGTTCGAAGGACCCGAATTCGGGGTCGTCACACCACGTGCCCTAAAAGACACACCACCATTATATCACCTTTATCTTATCATCTGTATCTCAGGCTACAAATATTCACAACAACTTGATTCTTGATGATTAGAATAACAATAGAGATATTATTATTATTATTATTATTATTATTATTATTATTATTATTATTATTATTATTATTATTATTATTATTATTATTATTATACATAACATGATGTTTTGATTTTGGGCTATTGAGTATAGCATGTAATTTATTTTATTTAATAAAAATGTACTTATTAACAAAAAATATTAAAAAACTTATGTTTAATTAAGAAATAATTTAACTTTATAAACTACTGTGAGTATTATTTATTTGATTAAATATGTGAAATTAATAATTGTAATTAAATATCAAATAGCTAATTTTAAAAAAATGCTAAAATAATACCACAAACACATTACACATATATCAAGTATGTATTTATACAGTGACAATTATTTGATTATACATGTAACATATTCTGCTATGTGCAAGTATATAAAAACATAATTAATTATTAATTGTTATTAACATTTGCTAATCAATAATATTTTAAAATTTTTCTTATTTAAGTTCTTTCATATATAATAATTATATGTTTAGATATAATAGTATTTTGAACAGAAGTTTTGTTCCATAAATTGATCTAAATGATTAATGAATTAAGTTATTTTTAATATTTTTTTTATGTATCGATGTATTTATTTTTTTTGAAAAATAAAGAAAAATGAATTTGGGCCAAAATGGCTTGCTTTTTTTTGGGGGGGCTGAAGAATGAAAACCATATCCCACTTTTTTTGGACCAGCCCAGGTCGCGGGCTTGGGTCTTTTTTGCCAGGTCTAAATTTATGTGTATACTCTATTGGTTCCAAAATTGAAAGTATATGTTATATTTAAAATCTAATATTGTATACAATCACATAAAAAATATATGGAGAAAAGAAAGTAAAGAGCACGTAATATACTTAAATTTACTAAATTGTGGTTAGTCATGTCTAATGTATTCATTTATATTACTCGTGATGGGTTAAAAATATTTAAATTCTGATGTTAACAAAAATAGATATTAAAGAGGAAATTAAAAATAAAAATTAAAAGAATTTATTTAGAAAATCTAGGATGAAATTCTTTCTATATAAATCACATTGCATTGAATTTATACACCTACGTGCTTGTATAAAATATATCATAATTACTTCAAACAAACTAGTTTTATAAACTATAACATGTTTTTTTATATAAAGAAAAAGAAAATATAGAAAAAATAGCAGTTGGATTAAAAATGGAAAATCTGAGCCCACTTTTATATGTTTGGGCCAAGCTTATTAATGTCTTGCTTAATTTAATGCTAGTTTATGTTAAAGCCCAATTTCTTGGTATAGGTCGAGCACCTTAAATGATTAAAAGGCTTGCATACTAGCTTACGTTTTAAAGTCTAAATAAAGATCCAAATTTCAATGATACAAACGCATCGCTAAATTTCACTATTAACCTTAGAAGTTTAGCCACCAAATAATATCCAATAAATGTCCCCTTAAATATTAGCACCAAGTTACTTTTTGCGTTGTTAATTCATGCCAGGGGCCAAATAATTCGCGACTCGCATCAAGTGCTAACAACATATCATTTGTGCCCCCTAAATTGACATACTAGAAGTATACTTTAGAAACATCAATAATATGTATGGGGATGATTTTCCTAGGGTTCCGCCTTTTAAATTTAACTACACGACGGAATTTCTTCCGATGGAATTCTGAAGGCCAATGCAAGAGACAAAAGTTAGAGTGCTTGAATTTAACTCCACAGTGGAACTTGTTTACCAAGGAACAAACTTACTTTCAAGGATAGAACATCCCATGCATTCGCATGGATTTAGTTTTTATGTTGTTGGTTGGGGAGTTGGAAATTTTGAACAAAAAAAAAACACCCTATGAGATATAATCTTTTTGATCCCCTCTAATGAACACTATTATAGTCCCAAGGAATGGCTAGACAACCATCAGATTCCGGGCAGATAACCACGGTATGTTTATTAGTCTTGTTAATTTAATTATTTATTTGATTAATAATTATAGGCTGAATTATAAAAGTGTCCGTTCAAATTGTCATCAAATTTCAATTTGACCTTTCAAGCGGCAAAAATTTCAATTGAGTCATTCAATAGGCCAATTTGATTCAGCCAATTTGACTCAATTGATCCCTTGATGATCAAAATCTCAATTGAGTCAAAGTCAACATCAGGACTTAATTGAATCAAATTGGCCACTTAATTGAAGGACCCAATTGAGATTTTTTTATAACTTAAAGAGCCAAATTGAGATTGTGTGGTAACTTGGAGGGATATTTTTGTAATTAGATCTTAATTATATCAATTATTATTATTTTATACTAATGGAATGTTGATTTTTTCTTCTTCAAGAGTGTGGTTGATGCATTGCCATTTTGAGCGTCACATAAGTTGGGGAATGGGGATGACATTCATTGTAGAAAATTGAAAACAATCTAGAGAAAAGATACAACCGCCACTTGCAAATATGACGCCAAGTTGAAGCTAATTAAACATTTCTTTTCATGAAATTGTTCATTATGCAACAATTAATTACCAACATTGTGTTCGTGCTGCAGCGGATGCACTATTTATAGCTACTATTGTTTTACTTTCATTTATGCTATGTTTGGATTGTGTAGGAAATGAATTTCGTACCTTACTAGGGTTAGGGTTTCATGTCGGGGTTGAAGGCGAGCAATCTGCGAAAAATACAGAATTGATTGATCGATCGATCGAAGAGGGGAGAAGAACGGGTGAACAATCACACTCGAATAGCACACAACAGAACTCTCGGGATCCCAAAGTAATCTTTAGTGTCCAAAAGTCTTTCGTGTGTTTTAGCATAGGCTATTCTCTGTACCAGTCTGTCGAAGTAGATAAAAATGGCCCAGACGTCTCATTAGCCCTTCATGAGTGGACATGACAGATTACCCTATGACCAGGCCTATCAAAGTAGATAAAAAGGACCTGGCCTAATCTATCTATGACAATAACCCCAGGCCCACGGTTAGAAATGTAAGACCCAATTTATCAAATCCCAACACCTGGCAAGGGGGTCATGTGCCAAACATGTGACTTTGAGAAAAAATTCAAAAATACCCTTAGTCGCAGAAAAAATCCTAGAATACCCATAGTTATCCTAATAATGCTCAAATCGTCATGTTCTTCTAGCTACTAATCTAATCTCTTAACCAATTTTCAAAATAAGTGCATGCCCCCACGAGCCTTCTACCTCGGGACTCGTGGAGGCCCCTCTTAGTTCTCGTTCATTTATGTCTTGTTCGTTTTAGTTCATTAAGTTCATTAGGTCAAATGTAAACTCTAATTTTATACATGACTCACGGATTTGAAAAATTAAAATGAGTGAAAGAAAAAAATAGGGAAAGTAATAAAATAGAGAGTGAAATATTGATTTATTCAATTTCAGCTGGAATGAGTCATTTCATATCATCTATTAAGAAATAAAATTCATAAATTTGCGAAGAATAAGAATGGTTCATCCATTCCAATGGAGCAATCAAACAAAATTTAAAATTTTCATCCTATAGGAATGATTCATTCCATTCCCACATTCATTTCTCCAATCCAAATATAGTATCAGTGTCTGAGGTTAGGTTTCATGTCCCCCTTAACCCATTGTGATAATTATAAATAAAGAAATTATAATAAAAAAAATAAATGCAATTGTAATTAATTAGTTTAATCTGCGATATTGTCATACAAGTTAAATATGTTTTCAAAATTTAAAATGATTTTTTTTTCACATTTATGAACATCAAAGGGTGAAAATTCATGAAATTTATGACATTTTTACCTTTGGATGTTTAATAAAAGTGAAATAAATAATTTAAAATCACTGTTTTTAATTACACAGAAGTACTGATTGGCTTAATCAGCGTTCCACGTTATCAATTTATGAAATGTCATGTTCAATTGAATGCAAGTGAAAGAAAATTAGAAGTTCAATCACCTGATTGCAAAAATTAAAAGGACAATCGCTAAAGTGAAAAAATGTCGATCAATAATTCTAAGCAATAATCTATATTTAAATATAATTTTTTAGCTATGGAGGAGAGCGTCCTCAGTAGAAAATGAGTTCCATGAATTTTATGGTTGTTCATCGCCTCACAAGAGAAAAAGTCTTAGCTAGTATGTGGTATCAGTCCCAATATAATGTAGATGGTTCGAAGTTATCAAGTGAAATTTTCATGGCTATTTGTCCTATATATAGTGTTTTTTATTTGACAATTTGTTCACTGCTCTTTATGCAAACTTGTAGTCCAATACTTCAGGACTAATAGATTTTCCGCATCCGATAGAATGGCCTGTGAAGTATGAATGTTGTCACTTGTGATTTCAAATCTTTTGCGTTAACTGTTGTTCTCATCTATTATTCTATTTTTTATATCTTCTCAAAGTGTTATTCATTCTTTTATTTACAATTAATTTTATAAAGTGTGTAAGGATTATTGATCTTGTGTTTCCACAAAAAAGTCTCATTTTTTACTATTTAAAGCCAATTTGGGATATCTAATGGGGTGTGATTCATGTAAGTTTTGAAAAGAACCAAATTTGTAATTAGTAATATATTTTAGATAGTACTTAGTACTATATTTTAGATAATTTATATATTTATGATTGTATTAACTAAATTCCAATTAATTAATGCATTAAATTTAAAATTTCGTAAATTAATTTCAGAAAGCGTAAATGATAATAGAGTACAATTAATCCAACATGATGTTGTAATATTGGTTATGTTATGCACAAATGAAACAACACAAAAATAAATTGCTAGGTGAAGTAATATTTAAGAAATAGACTTTAGAAACATCTTTACACTCTTTATTTATCTTTCATGCTTTATTACAATACAACTTTTACAAATTGTTTGGAATACACACTTGGTGAATAAAAACAACATATATAAACTGATTATTGCATTAAATAATGAATGACATCATGGAAATCAAGTTGATATTTTAGCTTCAACATGGTGGCATGTCCGGTGGTGATGGCAGCATTTTTTCTCCTGGGCGTTCCCCATTTCTTACTATGAATGCCATCATCATTCCCCAACTTGTGTGACGCTCAAAATGGCAATGCATCAACCACACTCCTGAAAAAAAAATAAAGGTTCAAGATTTCATCTCTACAAAATAATAATGACAATTACAATAACTATTATAATTATTATAAATAATCGAATAAGACTAAATCACAAATTATGCCCAATGGTTTAGAATTGAAATCGATTTTCATCCAAATATTATTTTCAATCAAAACACTCTAATCTTTGTGAGCTAAATCAATTTGCACTCTCTGCGTGTTAGGGTGCAAATTGTTTTGATACAGAGAGTGCAAATTTTTAAAGTGCTCAAAAATAAGGCGTCAACTAATCGAACCTAAAATTTGAGTGAAAATTGAATTTGATCCTAAATTATACGTCAAATAAATAGGACTAATAAATTTTACCTGGATTGTCTGCTTTGAATCTGATAGCTGTCCACCCATTCCTAGGAACTATAATAGTGTTCATCAGAGGTGGATCAACAAGATTATATCTCATAGGATCTTTCTTTTTGTCAAAATTTCCAATTCCCCAACCAACAACGTAAAAACTATACCCATGCAAATGCATGGGATGTTCTACCCCTGAAAGCAAGTTTGTTCCTTGGAAAACAAGTTCCACCGTGGAATTAAATTTGAGCACTCTAACTTCTGTATCTGACATCGGCTTTTGGAGTTCAACCGGAAGAAAATCCGCCGTGTAGTCAAATGGCAAAGGCGGGACACTCGGAAAATCATCCCCAAATACACCATCGATGCCTCTGTAATATGCCTCGAGTATGTCAACCCTAGGGAGCACAAATGAAATATTGTTCACACTTGCTGCAAATTTCGAATTATTTGATCCCAGACACGTACCATTGTCACATGGTAACCTATTCATAGACAATGTAAAATATAATTTTGTGCTCATATTTAATGGCACATTTACTGGATGATCATTTGTAGCTAAACTTCTAAGCCTAGCAGTGAAATCTTGGGCTGCATTCGTATCGGTGATATTTGGAAGATTTGGTAAAGATGGTGGTGAAGATGGAGTGTAATTTCCTCGATATTCTAGTATGGCTGTGGTGGTAGTGTTGTCGAAAGTAGCGCTAGCGGCACCAGCAAAAACCCTAGCCGCCATGTAATAGTGGTCAAGAGGTTGGTTTGCTTCTAACAAAATGTCTAGGGTTTGGCCGGGGGAAATTGTGATATAATCAGATTTTAGAGGCTTGGAATAGGCAGCATCGGTTCCGAGGACGGTGAGGTTATGATTAGCTATCCCAAAGTAGAAAATGTTGTTCATGCCGGCATTGATCATTCGGAGCATGTAGGTCTTGCCATAATCTACTATCAACTTGAATGTATCTGCATTACAAATGTAGGAAGATTTTAGTAGTTGATAATATGCAATAACAAACAATTCGTATACCAATAATTATGTTAGAATTGAAATGTCTTCACTGATTGGTTTATAAAGTCCCTATTCGCGCTTATGACCTATCTTAAAGACGGACCTGGTTATGTCACCTAATACATTACATTACTGTTCAAATCTTGTTAGCCTCATGAAATGATGAACAGATAATTAAGCGACTTGTTCATAATGGAAAATTTTTCCACAGACAATAATTAAAAATTGTATTATTAGAAAAGCTCCAATATCAAAATTTCAACGCCCAAAAATTCTAGCCATCTAAATATTTGGAGAAGGCATGTGGTGAGGAACATTTCAACGACCCAAGTGAGTCATTTAATTAATGACAAGATAGAAAAGTTAAAATGAAAATACAAATAAATATATTACAAACCTGATTTTGAGCATGGATATAGATCACCAGGTTGACCATTGATAGAAAGAGCATCAGAAACATTTGGGTCTCCTCCTGTCCTAAGGAACTCGTCCAAAACTTCCTGCACATCACTTTTCCACCAGTCCCCTGCATTTCATTTCAACATCATCATATATTAGCATAAATATAATTTATTACGGTGGATATTGTCAAAGTAAAAATAATGTTGTCAGAGTAATAAGTGTCGCATAAATTGTTATGTGTTGTTAGAATAATTGCAAAAAATATCATTAACTATATACTCTCGTGGTAGTTTTATTTGTACTCCGTATAATATCAACAACTTAATTCAATTGAGATTCATTTTATGGAGGAGTGAACATATATTAGTTATAAATTAATTAGTCAAATAGATATATAGTAGAAATAACCTAATATGATGGGTACATCTTTGTCAGGCTTAGGGAATGGATAATTTGTTCCCTTTTTAGGGTAAATAACGATAGCTCCGTGGACAGTTGCTCGTGACCAATCGCTGTGAGCGTGCCACCATAGCGTTCCTTCCTCGTCGGACAATACAATTTTTTGGCTAAACTTTGCTCCTGGTTGAATTGGGCACTGGGTTATAAACTCCGGACCATCGCTCCATGGATTCCTTGGCTGTTTTACTCCATGCCTGTATAAGACTTATTTAGTACTCCCGATCCATTCCAAAACTAATGATACTTATAACGATAATTTTGTGTTATTCAATATTTTCTTAATACTAGCTAAATAATTTATAGTAATGGTATAATGCTAAAATTTATCTCTAATTTTATTACAGAGATAGAGTATTACTTACTCCATCCATATTAAGGTTTGGACAAGTCTATACACACAACAACCTAACACTAAATTAAACATTACATCAATCTACAATATTAAAAAGTAGAACATTACACGAATTTTAATATCATACTACACTTTTTAATTGTGTAAATGAATACAGTGTTTGATTGTTATATACTTATACTTGTTGTTAAGGTTTTATCAAGATACAGAGACAATAACTAGAATAAAGATACATGTGATTAGAATAATAATTCGAAGACCAAACTTGTTATTGAGAAAATTCATGTTGAATTGTGCTGTACTTAAGGTAAAGTTTAATGTGTCAATTATTTAAATAAAATAAGTAAAAATAATTATTTTCTTCAAAAGTCAAATGTTAAAAGTTTCATTTGTTTTTGGACAACAAGTATTTTCTCTCATACCAGTGAATGGTGACATTTTGGGTGCCATTGTTATGAACATCCACGATGATCGTATCACCTCTTTCAGCATAGAGGGTTGGACCAGGAAATTGTCCATTAACCGTCAAGATGTTCTTGGTGCTACAAAGTCTTATATATGGAGCTTCTTTCACCTGCAAAGAATAAATTTAAGCCATCTTAATTATAACTATTTTTGTATATCCAACCGAATGAAACTTTCAAATAAAAAGAATAGATGCTAGATACACCAAAACCACACACACATTGATGTGTTAAATATAGATGATTGTTATTCTCAGAACAAAAATTATTGTGTCAGTGCAAATTAACATTCAACTACATACACTCTTACAATTATTCTAACAACGTTTAAAATTTTAAGTGAAATTTATTCTAAAAATATCATTTTTACTTTGAGAATATCATTCGTGTAAACATACCACAAATCTTGCACGACGAATGAGAGCGTTGGAGAGGAATGCACTAGTGAGAAACAAAAACCCGAAAAATTGAAGTACAAAAACTTTCATATTGAACCAAAGTTTGTAGCTATGAATCCTTTTTTCTTATCAATTTCCTTTCAACAAGTTAATGAAATTTACAGGAATTCCTAGTAAGGTATTTATAGGGGAGACAGTGGCCCTAACTTAATCAACTAATTGAAACGCGTTTTTTCCCCTCTATAACACATTCAAGTGTGGGGACCATGTATTTACCTATCAAAACATTAAACAAGGGTATTCTACTTTGTTGAGTTGAAAATTCTCACATGTCTAACAAATTATTAATGCACAATTAATGCATGCATGGGACTGGAAAATGTTTTAAAAGTAATTTGCATTGAAAACTTCATTTTTAAGCTACCATTACTAAATTAACTAACAAATTATTACTCCCTCCGTCTCAGGATAAAAGTCTTAATTGACTTTTTGCGTATATTAAGAGAGATGATAAAATAATAAAATTGTCCATATTTAAATTCTCATTCAGTTGCATAGTTTTTTGCACATGACTAGTAATACTCCATAATTAATACAAAGGATATTATAAACAAATTATTGTAAAACATAGATTATTTAAGATAAATAGACATTTAACTTAGAACTACCTAAAATAGTAATAAATACTTTTATTCCAGGAAAATGGATTATTTTAAAAGGCAATTATGAAATAAAATTACATTTTTAATCTTTTGAGGAACGGATGAAGTACTTTTTTAATTTATTCGCTGCCCATTGATTAAATCCCATTACAAATCTAACGACTAACGAAATGATTAAAGATTTGAACGAACGTAGTTAGAGAACTAATTATATATTAATGCACGGTGGCAAATTGAACTTTTTGAAATTGCTGACCTGGTTGAAAAAGAGAGTCTTATTATATTAGGAATGCATGCAATGCATGCAAAATATATGAACGCCAAACGTAAACATGCATGAATATTTTTTTAATTTAGTTTTGGCTGCATTACATTTGTACCTCTAAGTTATCAATCAGTTTAGGCTGATTTTTTTTCTACAAATTTATAGTCATATATTAATCACGTGCATTTTAATGATTGTATAATTGTTTTTTTTGACTATATAAAATTGAAGTCGCGAAGCAACTGAAGTCTCACCGCCCGGTACAACCTTCTCGAAATTGAAGCAGCTTAATTTTCATGTCATTACCTATTTTATACTCCATGTCCAGAAAATTCATATTAATAAAAAAATTGTAATTAACATTAAAAATAAAATAAAATTAATGTCATCTTTTTTTATTTCGTGAAATGGAGACTGTAACCTAGATAAACTACCCAACTAAGTAGTAGCTGGCAATTATAAATCATAGACAATTCCAAGTTTGGTATGCATCTATATATAAAGATTAAATAGTCTCTTTTGACGATTATGCCTCCATTTATTAAAACTAAATAAATTCATAATTTAAGTTTTAATTTTTCAAAAATTTCCTTGAAAGAAGTCCAAAAAATACAAATACATGATGGAGTATGTGATTCATATGTCTAGTCCCAGCAAAACTCGATATCTTTTTAATTGTTGCAATATAAATATTTTCCAATCCACGAACGCAACAAATTAAATTGGTTGTATAACAATTTTTGTTTTAAATTTAATATATTACTTTTAAATCATAAAAACAAAATAATCATGTTCAAGTGTGTTGGTCACAAATTTTATTATGAGTATAAAATTTTTCATGAAATTCTTCTTTTTAAGCAGACCCCGCATTATATAAATTGAAAAAATTCAATTTGCCATGCTATTAATACATGAGTTTTCCATGTTATTGGAACTCTTTGGTCACTATATTAGAAATTCAATGCAAGTAGAATATAACGCCAAATTTATCCTGGCACTAAATTGTTATTAGTTGTGCAAATTTCATCTCGTGGGACATGAATAATGTTTAGCCGTCTATTAGCTTGAGTACTTTGTGACATGTTCAAATGCTTTTCAAATGACTAAAATGCAAAACTGTGCACGAGTTTATCATTTTATAAAAATAAGTTTCATACGAAGTAAGAGCAATATAGATACTAATTTATTATATTATTAAATATTTAATTAGAATTTTAAAAAAATAATTATAGTTATAAAATTATTAAATATTTATTTAGATAATAAGTTATTGAATTATATATATTATAAATTCTTTCGATCAATTATTAAGTTAAACATTAGAATAAAATGCAAATTTATTCAGTTCCGCTTATAAAAAAGTAATTATTTTAATTTTATTTAAGTTTGTATTGAATTTTATCTTAGTGTTTAATTATATCGACAAAATTTGCTTGAACTTCTAATCCGAGTAAAACTATAAACTCAAACTTTATTAAGTTTTAATTTAGTAATGACAAGTAACTAGTATTAATGAATCTATATAATATTTCAACTAATTTTATATTTTTAAAAGTTCACATATATTAATAATATAATTTGTAGGGCGATTGGATAAAATTTTAATGAATTTGATTTAGTTAGAAATTTAATTTAATAATGAAATTAACAACTAATTTTAATGTGATTAAATCGCGCAATATGTTAAGAGATTTTTGTCGTTGATATTTTAATATTTTAATAAAATCGTAATACTAGAATTACTCTACATTAAATTTGCTAAGATATATTACTATAGATAAAAAATTGAGGTAAAAAACTTGTAATAAAATTGATAAAAATTAAAATTCTTTTAGATGTTCCTTTTCCAATTAGAGATATAAAAAAAATCTTCTTTTTTTTTTCTCTAACAAGTTGGGGTTCCTTTTGAATACTATATAAATTTGGATATTATTTATTTGTTACAAATTTAAATAGTACTTATACTAATTTGAATAAAAAAGGAAAAGGCTGAACCAAAAAAATTGTGAAATCAAAATTTGGTAAAACTAAGTTTGTATTTTAAATATGTAGTTGATATGGTATTCGACGTTACAATATAACAAATGTTATCGCTAACTTGTGATACAATTAATGTTGTAATATTACAATTTGAATCAGTTTTACACTACTGGTTCTATTTTAAAACATTCGGTTTTACACTAATAATTATATTTTAATGGAAGAAGTTGCTAATTAATCAACTAAAAGACTGAAAACATATAAGGGCACAAAATGATATGGAAAAGTTTTGCATTTTAATTTTCCGAAAGAATAAGGGAGAAAGACTATACCAAAGTTAGAGTAGTAAAATTTAGACCGAAGTACAAATTATATCTAGAGTCTATATGTCACATATCTGATGCACTTTAAACTTTTAAAAATATCTCTTTATACTTTGATGTTTAATTTGTATAACAAAAAGTATACTCTGATAAAAAATAACTAGGAGTTCAGGTTACTCATGTTCCCTCTCTTCAATCCTGTTTATTCGATCTTCATTTTAACCCCAAATCCACAACAAACATTTACTCTTTATCAACCCTAATTTCTAAAAATAACACCCAAATGATAACTCATTCACTTTTTCTCTCTTATTTTTCTTTATCTTTATTGTCATTAACACATCTCTTTTCTTTTTCATTATATCTTCATCACCACTATTACATCTCTTTTTCCATTTCATCTAATAAAAGAAGAGCAGAGAGAGATGATTAGAGATAAAAAAAAAAAAATTATCTCTTTCATCACACAATATAGAGAAAAATAAAATAAAATGAGTATTGAAGTTTTTCTTTGTGAATCGAACTTCCGCAAATACCGTGAAACTACATTTAATTTTAAAAAAAATAGCATGAAAATCGGGAGGTATGTTGTGTGCTTGTTTCAGCAGCTTATTTGGGGAAACTGGCTGTCCACATTGGTCTTTTAATATAGTTTTAAAATTTTCTTTACCTGCTGTCCTTTCTCTTTCATTCTATCAGCTTTTCATATCATGGGACAAGGAAAGAGTTAAAGAGGTTCACATGCATCCTTACTATGCCTTCTCTATAGCCTGGTGTTGGGTTTAATGGTCCAAATCCAATTAAGATTGTTTTGGCAGCTCAATTCCAAAGCCAAGCAGGAACAGTGGAATTGGGGAGTTAATCCCTGTGGGGCTACCATTGAAAAGGAGTATACATGTGTGTTGTGGCATGAAGGCCGGATACATGGAATCAATACACACGGAATTAAACGGAGAAGCTTCCTGGGTGGGTGTATAGTTTTAAGTTTTCTTATTAGTCTGCACACAATATAGGGTATAAGAAGACACATTTTAAAATTTAAACAGTATGAAATATCTGACATATAAACTCTAAAATACAAATTACACGTTAGTCTAAAATTTAGAATAAAGCTCTATTATAGCGAGCTGAGGAGTACACAAAACTGAAAAGTTCAAATTGCCATGCTATTAACATATGACGAGTTTTGTTTATTGGTTAATTGACTAATATTCCTTACATTACCGTTGTTCAATATTCTCCTTCCTATTTTCTTTAAAAGTGTAATAGCATTTCTTAATCATATTTAAAAATAATAATACTCTTTCCGCCCTAAAATAAATGTTTAGTTTTAATTTTTTTTATTTAAGTTAATCATTTTTAAAATTAATTTTGATAGTATTTTTTCACAAAAATATAGGTGAATGAATTATAACCTTGAGAAACTATATACAATTTATAACTAATTTTAATTTTTTATAATCTCAAAACTATATTAATATTTAATTATTATTAATTTTAAAAATACTCAAATCAAAACTTTTAGCCAATTTTTATGTGGTGAATCGTGATACCGTGGCATTTTGGATCTGTTTGGCTGTTTAGTTAGGACTCCGATCTTCTTTTGGTGTCGCACTTTTCTCATCCATCCTTTGGAGTTTGTTTGTTCGGTTTTCTTGTTGATTCAATTTATTGATCTGCTTTACCTTTTTATCTGGGGATTTGTTTCTTTTGCTAAGTCGGAATCTATGGGGTTTGGCCGGATTATCGTCGACGAAGATGACTTGCTTCGTCTGAACGCGTGTACCTCACGCCTGCTTTATATGCTTTAAAACAGGCGGGTCTTGGCTACACACATTTGATGACCCGTGGGGTCCATAGAAGTTTGGCCTTTTACTTGCCTTTGGTGATTAATAGGGTCTGTTTGGTTGTCACTTGGATCGCTACTTCTTGTAGCTTGTTTTAATACGGGCCACCATCTATTGTTTTTCTGGGGTATAATAATATGTTTCGTTTAATTTATACACAACAATTTCGTTTTCTGGGTCACCATCTATTGAGGCTTGAGCACGATGATGATTATTTTGATCACTCCCACCGTTTCACCCAAAGAGGTTGTTTCCGTTTTTTTTAAAATGTTTTTTTATTGATAGAATAAAAATTACACCAAATTTACCATTTATAATATATGTACGATAAAATTAAAATATAACGTTCTCAACTCAACTCAATTATAATACACTCTTAATAGATTTAGATAAAATCATCACAATATAATATAATATTTGTCTACAACAAACAAAATTCAATGCCACGTCAGAAAATCTCGATTCTACCCCCAAACAATTGTATTCTTGTTATCCGACTATAATTTTTTAGAATGTTCTGATTGTGACTTTCCTTATAATTTATTCAGAGGCTATAATCAGTTCGGTAAGAATGCGTCAGCCAACTACGCGGTTCGTCAGTAGAAAATTCTTGCTAGCCTGCAATTTTTTATGCTTTTCGACCAAACACGAGTCATGCATGCATGCTTTTGGACAGGTGACAATTAAATTTAAAGAAAAAAGTTTGAAGTACATATATTTATCCAGAATTTAATTTAATCTAAAAGCTTTAATCATAATCTTCTAATTGCATTCAAAATTACATTATTGTGCTACATATCATTACAAAACTTAAAATTTATTATTTTTAGCGATAAATATAAAATAAAATTACACCCTTAATAGTTTTATAATTTTATTAATGCGACTCTTTTAATGAAACGAAAAAAATATTTTTTAAAATATAACTCTAACTCAGAATTAGATATATCTACTCTAAACAACCAAGTCCTTGAGAACGGGTCGAGTTGACTAAATGACTAATCATTAGCCGCTCACTGATTTAATATCATTTCAAAATCTAATGACTAATGAAGAGATTAAGGATTTCAACCAACGTAGAGAAGTTATATATTAATTCATGCATGGCAAACCGCAGATTGAACTTTTCCAAATGGCTTATCTGGTTAGAAAAGGAGAGTCTTATTATATTTGGAACGCATGTTAAAATATTTTAACGCCAGAGTTGAAAATGATTTTTTTTTAAATTAATTCAAAATTCAAATTTTGTTGTTTACAAACTTTAATATGTTACCAACAAAAAAAATTCCAAGTGGAACTCTTACTTCATGCATGGCACATCTTGTACGTGAGCTTACATAATAGAAATCAATTATTTATTTCTTCATATAATATAAATATGATGCACTTATATATATATATATATATATATATATATATATATATATATATATATATATGTGTGTGTGTGTGTGTGTGTGTGTGTGTGTGTGTGTGTGTGTGTGTGTGTTGTATTAGATAGAACTATTTTTATTTATTTACATGAGTTTAATACTTTTAATTATTTTTTATACTTGAATTTGTTATAATATGACAATTTTATGGATGTGTCATTTCTAACGTCATAAATAAAAGACTATATTAATCCCAAGGAGGAAAAAGTATTCATTTTTGAGGTATTAAATTGGAGTTTTACTATACGTAATGATTTGTATAATAATCTTTTGTAAAATGATAGGTCTCATAGGACAATTAAAATAGTGGATCTACTATTTTACAAAAAATTATTGTACAAGTTATTACGTATAGTAAAATTAATTAAATTGTTAAGTAGTAAAAATATGGCTCCATGGATTGTTATGAAATAATTAATATGAAGACAAAAAAAAATACTTAGTAATATTAAAGTAGTATAAATAATTCAATCTAATGCAGTATTATTGTAAGAAAAAACGTGGCCTAACTTATGTCTATGATCATGTAATACGACAGACAAGCATGTTCTTAACCACTGTATGACTTAATAAACTACCTAACTAAGTAGTTGGCAATAATAATCATAAACATTTATATATATATATATATATATATATATATATATAGAGAGAGAGAGAGAGAGAGAGAGAGAGAGGTTAAAAGATCTCTAGATATTTATGTCTCCATGTGTTAATTATTGTATTTTCAATTCTTGCAAGTATTAATTAAGATTTTTTTTGACTTACACAAGGTTAACTTAACAAATTTTTCCTTCTCTCCTCTAACCAAAGACTGGTCTTACATTATGTTTGGATTAAAAAAATATAATTGATGAAAAAAATAAAATAGAGAATGAAATATAATGGATAGTAGAATAATTCGTTTTATTATAATTGGAATGAGCCATTCTATATACTTCCCCAATAAATAAAATTTATAAATTTGACAAGAATAAGAATAATTTATTCTATTATAATAAAACAGTTAAACATATTTTTTTTTTATTTTATAAGAATAACTCATTTCATTTTCACTTTCACTTTCGTTCATACAATCCAAATGTATAATTAGTTTTTTTCTACATTTTGAACCATACAACACAAAACAGTTTTATGGATATGACCATTTTTTGGGTGAACATGATTGATGATGCTCTATCTTTCGGTTAGGGTATTTTTGGAATATAATATATATGTTTCGTTTAATTTATATACAATAATTTAGTAAAAATAAATAAATAAATAAATGCTGGCTTGAACATGACTTTGAGACTCGAGCATGGTGATGATTATTTTGATCACTCCCACCGTTTCACCCAAAGAGGTTATTTCCGTTTTTTTTAAATGTTTTTTTATTGATAAAATAAAATTACACCAAATTTATCATTTATAATATATGTATGATAAAATTAAAATATAACGATCTCAACTCAATTACAATACACTCTTAATAGATTTAAATAAAGAATTTTCTTAATGTGTGCTCTTAGAGCACACACTAAGCGCGGAAAATAATATATAATATTATTTGTTTATGTAGGCGCACTGAATTTAATGTATAAAAAAATACTAATATACTAGTGGACCCCATATATTGAATTTAGTGCAACTATATAAAGAAATAATTTTTAGCGGGTTTCACACTTAATGTGTGCTCTTAGGACACACATTAGTGTGCTCTTAAGACACACATTAAACGGACCCTTAAATAAAATCGTCACAACATAATCTTCTACTTGCATTCAAAATTACAGTATTGTGCTACATATCATTACAAAACTAAAAATTTATTATTTTTAACGATAAATATAAAATAAAATCACACCTTTAATAGTTTTATAATTTTATTAATATGACTTTTTTAATGAAACGGAGAAAATATTTTTTTTAAAAATATAACTCTAACTCAAAATTAGATATATCTACTCTAAACAACTAAGTCCTTCAGAACGGGTCGAGTTGACTAGTTATTAGCTGCTCGCTGATTTAATATCATTTCAAAATCTAATGGCTAATGAACAGATTTAAGGATTTCAACTAACGTAGAGAAGTTATATATTAATTAATGCATGGCAAACGGCAAATTGAACTTTTCCAAATGGCTTATCATTTCAAAGATTTGGAACGCATGTTTAAATATTTTAACGCCACAGTTGAAAATGATTTTTTTATTTAGTTTTTGTATTCTGGAGATAATATAAAACTTAATTAAGAAAAATTTTGTTATTGCAAAGAATTCAGAATTCAAAATTCAAATTTTGTTGTTTACAAACTTTAACATGTTACAAACAAAAAAATTCCAAGTGGAACTCTTACTTCATGCATGGCACATCTCGTGAGCTTACATAATAGAAATCAATTATTTATTTCTTCATATAATATAAATATGATGCACTTATATATATATATATATATATATATATATATATATATATATAGGGGAATGATCTATAGCAAGCGTTTGCTATGGACACTATTCCAGCAAATGCATCTTGAACCGTTGAAATAATTATTTTAATAGATAAGATGGAGTCACACCCGCTATCTAAGATAACGGGTAGGGGAAAAAAAAATTCTTAGTCAACCCGTCATCTAAGATAGCAGATGGGAATGAAAATAAAATAAAATTATTTTCACAACCCGTCATCTAAGATGACGGATGGAGTTTTTATTTTTTTTTAAACTAAGTTTAACAAAAAAAAAAAAAAAAAAAAAAGCAAAATAATTCTCACCCGTCATCTTAGTTGACGGGTGGAATTTTGTTTTTTGTTTTTTATTTTTTTTAAATCTAAGTTTAAATCAAAATAAAAAAAAATTCCCACCCGTCATCTTAGTTGACAGGTGGAGTTTTGTTTTTTGTTTTTTTAAAATCTAAGTTTAACAACAACAAAAAAATCAAAATCAAAAAAAAATTTCACCCGTCATCTAAGTTAGCGGGTGGAATTTTTTTTTTTTTTGTTAAACTTAGTTTTTAAAAAAAAAACAAAAAAACTCCACCCGTCAACTAAGATGACGGGTGGGAATTTTTTTTTATTTTGATTTAAACTTAGATTTAAAAAAAAAAAAAAAAAAAAAAAAAAACTCCACTCGTCAACTAAGATGACGGGTGGAAAATTTTTTTGATTTTGTTTTTTTTTTTTTTAAACTTAGTTTAAAAAAAAACAAACAAACAAATTCCACCCGTCAACTAAGATGATGGGTGGAAATTTTTTTTGATTTTGATTTTTTGTTAAACTTAGTTTAAAAAAATAAAATAAAATAAAAAACTCCACTTGTCAACTAAGATATCGGGTGGAATTTTTTTGATTTTGATTTTTTTGTTTGTTAAAATTAGCTTTAAAAATAAAAAAAATAAATAAAAAATTCAACCCGTCAACTAAGATGACGGGTGGAATTTTTTTTTTTTTTTTTTTGTTGTTGTTGTTAAACTTAGTTTTAAATTCACTTTCTCAACATATTATATCAATAATATAGCATGGCTTCCAAATTTTTAGTTTTATTATTATTATTATTATTATTGTTGTTGTTGTTATTATTATTATATATAAATTAATATTTTTATAAAATTAAATAAAATTCAGTTATAAAAATATTAATTTTCTATTTATTTTTCTCGAAAGAGTACGTGTTTATGTTGGGAAGAGGTGGAACCGTGGAAGGAAGCTACCGCAATGGATGTGAGTCATTAAAAAAAAAAAAATCCACCCGTCATCTTAGTTGACGGGTGGAGTTTGTTTTTTTTGTTTTTTTTTTAAAACTAAGTTTAACAAAAAAAACAAAATCAAAATTTTTTTCCACCTGTCATCTTAGTTGACGAGTGGAGTTTTTTTTTTTTTTTTTTAAAACTAAGTTTAAAAAAAACAAAAAAACAAAATCAAAAAAAAAATTTCACCCGTCATCTTAATTGACGGGTGGAGTTTGTTTGTTTTGTTTTGTTTTTTTTTTTTTTAAAAACTAAATTTAACAAAAAAAATAAAAAAAAATTCCACATGTCATCTTAGTTGACAGGTAGAGTTTGTTTGTTTGTCCCCCCCCCCCCCCCCCCCTAAACTAAGTTTAACAAAAAAAAAAAAAAAGTCAAAATTTTTTTACACCCGTCATCTTAATTGACGGGTGGAGCTTGTTTTTTTTAAAACTAAATTTAACAAAAAAAAAAAAATCAAAATCAAAAATTTTTTCCACCCGTCATCTAAGATAACGGGTTGACTGAGATTTTTTTTTTCTTCTACCCGTTATCTTAGATAGCGGGTGAGATTCATCTCATCCATTAAAATTATTATTTTAACGATTCAAGATGCATTTGCTGAAATAATGTCCATAGCAAACGTTTGCTATGGATCATTCCCCTATATATATATATATATATGTGTGTGTGTGTGTGTGTGTGTGTGTGTGTGTGTGTGTGCGCGCGCGCAACTGTTTTTATTTATTTACATGAGTTCAATACTTTTAATTATTTTTTATACCTGAATTTGTTATAATATGACAATTTTATGGATGTATTATTTCTAACGTCAAAAATAACAGACTATATTAATCTCAAGGAGGAAAAAGTATCCATTTTTGAGGTATTAAATTGAAGTTTTGCTAGACATAATGACTTGTATAATGATTTTTTGTAAAATAATGGGTCTTATAGGATAATTAAAATAGTAGATTTATCATTTTATAAAGAATCATTACATAAATTATTACGTATGACAAAATTAATTAAATTGGAGTAAAAATATAGCTCCATGGATTGTTATGAAATAATTAATATGAAGACAAAAAAATACTTAGTAATATTAAAGTAGTATAAATAATTCAATGTAATGCATTATTATTGTAAAAAAAAAACGTGGCCTATCTTAATTCTATGATCATGTAATACGACAGACAAGCAAATTAATGTCTTCTATCTTAGTAGATATTTAGGGTTATTTTTATTTTTATTTTTTATTTTTATAATATTTTATTTGGAAAACACATTAATGTAGGTGGCTGTCATTTTTTATTTCATTCCTAGCTCTCAGAAAACAATAGCTGTCTCAAGATGAGAAATGTGGTGAACATAAATACCTAATGACAGTAACCTTGATAAACTACCTAATTAAGTAGTTGGCAATAATAATCATAAACATTTACAAGTTTGGTAAGCGATATATATATATATATATATACACACACACACACACACACACATTTATATCTCCATGTGTTAATTATTTTATTTTCAATTCTTGCAAGTATTAATTTAAGAATTTTTTGACTTACACAAGATTAACTTAACAAATTTTTCTTTCTTTCCTCTAACTAAAGACTAGTCTTACGTTATGTTTGGATTAAAAGAATATAATTGATAAAAAAAAAATAGAATAAAGAATGGAATAGAATGGATAGTAGAATGATTCATTTCATTATAACTGAAATGAGTCATTCTATAATATCAGCCAAACCTAGTTTTTTTTATTCATACAATCTAAGTGTATAATTAGTTTTTTCTGAATTTTGAACCAGACAACACAAAACAGTTTTATGGATATGACCATTTTTTGGGTGGATATGATTGATGATGCTCTATCTTTCGGTAGGGTTTTTCTGGAGTATAATATGTTTTGTTTAATTTATACACAACAATTTAGCCACACAAAAAAAAAAAAAAAAAAACTGGCATGAACATGACTTTGAGGCTTGAGCATGATGATGATTATTTTTATCACTCCCACCGTTTCATCCAAAGAGGTTGTTTCCGGTTTTATTTAAATGTTTTTTTATTGATAAAATAAAATTACACCAAATTTATCATTTATAATATACGTACGATAAATTAAAATATAACGATCTCAACTCAATTACAATGCACTCTTAATAGATTTAAATAAAATCATCATAACATAATATAATATTTGCCTACAACAAACAATATTCAATGCCACGTCAGAAAATCTCGATTCTACCCCCAAACAATTGTATTCTTGTTATCCGACTATAATTTTTTTGAATATTCTGATTGTGACTTTCCTTATAATTTATTCAGAGGCTATAATCAGTTCGGTAAGAAACTCTTGCTCGTCTGCAATTTTTTATGCTTTTCGACCAAGCATGAGTCATGCATGCTTTTGGACAGGTGATAATTAAGTTAAAAAAAAAAGTTTGAAATACATATATTTATCTAGAATTTAATTTAATCTAAAAGCTTTAATCATAATCTTCTAATTGCATTCAAAATTACATTATTGTGCTACATATCATTACAAAATTAAAAATTTATTACTTTTAACAATAAATATAAAATAAAATTACACCCTTAATAGTTTTATAATTTTATTAATGCGATTTTTTTAGTGAAACGGAGAAAATATTTTTTTTAAATATAACTCTAATGAGAACGGGTCGAGTTGACTAGTCATTAGCCGCTCACCGATTTAACATCATTTCAAAATCTAATGCCTATTGAAGAGACTAAGGATTTCAACCAACGTAGAGAAGTTATATATTAATTAATGCATGGCTTATCTGACCAGTAAAGGAGAGTCTTATTATATTTGGAACGCATGTTAAAATGTTTTAACGCCACAGTTGAAAATGATTTTTTTTAAAAATTAATTCAAAATTCAAATTTTGTTGTTTACAAACTTTAATATGTTACAAACAAAAAAATTCCAAGTGGAACTCTTACTTCATGCATGGCACATCTTGTGAGCTTACATAATATAAATCAATTATTTATTTCTTCATATAATATAAATATGATGCACTTATATATATATATATGTGTGTGTGTGTGTGTGTGTGTGTGTGTGTGTGTGTTAGATAGAACTGTTTTTATTTATTTACATGAGTTTAATACTTTTAATTATTTTTTATACTTGAATTTGTTATAATATGACAATTTTATGGATGTATTATTTCTAACGTCCAAAATAACAGACTATATTAATCCCAAGGAAAAAAAAAGTATCATTTTTGAGGTATTAAATTAGAACTTTGCTATACATAATGACTTTTATAATGTAACAAAATTAATTAAATTGCTAAGGAGTAAAAATATAGCTCCATGGATTGTTATGAAATAATTAATACGAAGACAAAAAAATACTTAGTAATATTAAAATAGTATAAATAATTCAATCTAATGCATTATTATTGTGAAAAAAAACGTGGCCTAACTTAACTCTATGATCATGTAATACGACAGAAGCAAATTAATGTCTTCTATCTTAGTAGATATTTAGGGTTTTTTTATATATATTTTATTTGGAAAACACATTAATGTAGGTGGCTCTCATTTTTTATTTCATTCCTAGCCCTCAGAAAACAATAGCTGTCTCAAGATGAGAAATGTGGTGAACATAAATAACTAATGACAGTAACCTTGATAAACTACCTAACTAAGTAGTTGGCAATAATAATCATAAACATTTACAAGTTTGGTAAGCGATATATATATATATATATATATATATATATATATATATAGGCTAAAAGATCTCTAGACATTTATGTCTCCATGTGTTAATTCTTTTTTTTTCAATTCTTGCAAGCATTAATTAAGAATTTTTTGACTTACACAAGATTAACTTAACAAATTTTTCCTTCTCTCCTCTAAACAAAGACTAATCTTACGTTATGTTTGAATTAAAGAAATGTAATTGATGAAAAAAATAGAATAGAGAATAGAATAGAATGGATAGTAGAATGATTCATTTTATTATAACTGGAATAAGTCATTCTATACCTTCCCCAAATAAATAAAATTTACAAATTTGATAAGAATGAGAATAATTTATTCCATTATAATGAAACAGTCAAATATAATTTTTTTATTCCATAGGAATGACTCATTTCATTTTCACTTTCACTCATACAATTCAAGTGTATAATTAGGTTTTTTTTTCCTAAATTTTGAACCAGACAACACAAAACAGTTTTATGGATATGACCATTTTTTGGGTGGACATGATTGATTATGCTTTATCTTTCGGGTAGGGTTTTTGGTACTCTATTGCGTGCTTCGACACTGCAAACCACGTTCTCCCAGTAGTTCAAGGGGTTGTTCCGCCATGGAACGCCTTTGATGTGTATATTAGTGACCACATAAATAAAATATCAATTATATATATATACATATATATATATATATATATATATATATATATATATATATATATGTGTGTGTGTGTGTGTGTGTGTGTGTGTGTGCGTGTGTGCGTGCGCATGAAGACTATCTAACCTCGTCTTTCCTCTCTATTTCCTATTTATACCTACCTTTTGTAGTGGGACGTGTCCCATCAGTCATCATAGCGAATAGGGAACAACTTCTCGTGAGATAGGTGGTGACAGTCCCATCCACTACCTTGAGCAGCCTTGAGTCAGTGGGCCCCTATGCGGTCACTTTGTCGCTTAGTCTCAGTGTTCTTGGGCCTCTATCGCGGGCTCTTAGAAAATTCACTATGGGCCTTTACACTTCCTTAATCCATGGTCCTTTGGTCCTCCTTGCATTGTCCTTTTGGGACATTGGGCCTCTCCACTAGTGAGGCTTTAGGCTTGAACCCGTGTATTCGTCCTAGGCTTTCAGAATCCATTCTTTAACATTGTCGCCATTCCCTCATTCCACTTTAGTGGGATAGAGGAGTACGAAATCCAAATGAACGATTATCCCAAGTGGGGCCCCTTGTTAGTTACGCGCGTTTTTGGCAAAAATGGGGTATTATTACTAGCGTTTAATGTAATTTCTCAAAATTCACGGCAATGATGCGTGGCGTGAGACCTCTATGAACATACTTGGAACATTTCATTAATTCATCTAGATATAAAATGTGGGATGGGATGTGTCCAGTGAAATCATTCTTTCATTTGTTAAATGAGATGAAGATGACAAACATATCAAAAAAAAAAATTCTTAAAAACATTCAAGTGAAAATGAGAAAAACCATTAGTTGTAGAGCAAAATGAGAATAATAACTCATATATATTTGGGACTAGTACAACTTGTGAGAACTGCTAATATAAGATTATCAGTCAACAATGAAGAAGAAATAATCGAACTTGTCGTATCCTTAGGATATGTAACCATAAACGAATGAATATCATTAGGCTCAACAATCATAGGCTCAATTTAAAAAGTATCAATGATAGTGAATTGTTATAGTATTTTTCATGTCCAAATAGAATAGTGGACAAGTCATCAATGAAGGGTGCATTAAATATCTGTCGCGTGCATAAACTATCGGACAAATACAAGTTACAGCAGGTCTTCTTGCAAGACAGAGGGTTCTTTGTCTTTAAATTTGGTTGTGCAAAGGATAGGGACAACATTTTAGCCTTAGGTCCTTGGTATATTTCTAATAAGCTCCTGATTTTAAAACATTAGAAAGAAGGTTTGAATGTACAATTTGAAGCCTGCTGATAGGGTTAAATTATACGATATTTTTATTCCCTAATATTTAGTTTTTATATTTATTGTATGCTTAAATGTTTAATTATTTAGCTTATTTTGATTTTAATAGGTTTTATAGGATTTTAGTTAATTTATGTTAATTTAGGTAATTTTATATTTCTTTTTATTTATGTGTTTTTATTTATTTTTTAGTATTTTAGGTGTTTTATTTATTATTATGTGTTTTTAGGATTTTTAGTATTTTTATATTATTTTTATTTATTTTTAATTAATTTATATGTATTTTTGTAGGAAAATCAAAGTTTGGGGGCAAATTTGTAAATTCTGCAAAGACCGGTGGCAATTCTGTAAAATTCGGAAAAGTTGGTGTCCGCGCAATGCGCGGATGGAGTGGAACGCAGAGCAGCAAGACGACGTCGTTTGTGGAGCAGACGCGGAAGAACAGGCCGCGCAATGCGCGGAGAGCAAACAGCGAGAAAAACGACGTCGTTTAGCTTCTGTGCCGCGCGCAGTGCGCGGCTGTTGGCGTGTTGACCGGTCAAGGGGCGAAGGCAGCGTTTGGCAAGCGAGGAAATGGCCCAAAACGGAATTATTCGCGAATTTTTGCTACTTTTTGATTCAAAATTGGATTTTAATTCTAATTAGGGTTAGGATAATAATTATTTTATCTTTAATTGTAAATCCTATTAGGGTTTGGACAAGTTAGAAAGTTTATGGAGCCTATAAATAGAGGGCTTGAGACACATTGTAAGACACAACTTTTCTATTAAAATAAAAATTCTCTCTTCTATTCTTTGATGCTCTCTACAATTATGAGTAGCTAAATTATTTTTCTTGGTTTAAGTTATTGAAGCCATCAAGATTTATACACTGTGAGATCTAATTTATTTTAATTGTTCAATTTATATTTTGAGTATTGAATATTTTTCTGTGTTTAATTTTATGATTAATTCGTTTAATTGCTAGGATGCATACTAGTTTATTATTCGTTGAAATCTACAGCTAAATTAAATATCAAATCCGTAATTGTTTGGTCACTTTAATTTGTGAAGCAACTAAGATTAATAATTATTTTGCTTATCAAAATATTGTTATATCTTAGGAAAAATATTCATGTAAATTAAATGCAGACGCTTGGATTGTGTTGTTTAGTTTAACGATCTCTCTATCTCTTTATGCTGCTACTAGGTTAAATCTTTAGCGTTTGTCTGAGATTATTTAGTAGTAAGGGTTATTTAGATCGCTTGTTTCTGCTTAACTAAAATTAAGGAGAGATAGGAAAATTATTCGAATGGGAGTAATTATTCCACGTTGAATATTTAAAATATGAATTGAGTTACTCTTGCATCAGTGATCAGTTGTAAATTCTTGATGGTGGATGTTAACTTAAACCAAGGTTTTTTCTTCTTATTTATTTCTTGCATATTTATTTCAATTAATTCTATTTAAATTATTTCTTTAATTAAAAAATCCCTAATTTTTGTTTACGAAAACATAAAATTAAATAATCATTCTTTGTGGGATCGACTCTTACTTGCACTACTACATATCTATTTTTTCAAAGTAAGATATTATTTTTGGGTGCTTGCGACATCACACCACCTGCACTAAAGCCCCTATTTGGGTTAAATTTCATCATGTGCCAATGTCGTACTGGTCTCCCAAGGGGCTTAACTTCTTAGCTAATGGCTTTGGTAAACCACTATTTGTGGACAAGTTGACTGAACAGATGGTTCCAATGAATTATGCCAGGATGTGCATTGAAATTACTACGAATTCTCTTGTTTCTGACTTTATGGAAGTTGTGGTCTTAGATGAGGAATTACAATGTGAGTTTATCGTTGAGGTTAAGGTGGAGTACTAAAATAAGCTGCAGTTATGTTCGCATTGCAGAAGCTTTGGTCATTCTATTCTCAGATGTCCTAGGGCCAATTTTCAGTGGATCCCAAAATCCAATATTAAGGATTCTTCTTCCTCTAATGTTTCTAGTGGTTCCTCTTTTGAGGCTTTTCATAAAGATGTAGGACGAGACGCTCTTGTTGCTCCTTTCTCTGGAATTAATCCTGTTACTTCAGAATTGGGTTGTGACGCCCCCAAATCTGGGCCCACACAGCCCAAACTTGAGTCGTCAAAATACTACAACAAAATTATTACAACAAAGCACAACGTACAACAATACAGTGTATAATAATACACAACTAAGTCTTCACTATTATTGCCACACTATTTTACAAAACGTGAAGACTATGATAACTATTCCTCGGACCCTCACTCCATTCCCCGGCTAGACCCTGTTATGTTTTCATCTCCTGTTGAAAAACAATGGAACAAAAGAAAGGGTGAGCTCAAATAGCCCAGTAAGAAATATCATGACTAAGATAATGACGAATAAATTATCATTAGCCTTCAACAGTTGAGTTCTTGATAGAATACAATAGACTACAAGGTTTATATCAAAAACTGCAGTTAAATTCTTAAACAACGTTCAGATCAATAATAGCAGCGGAATAAGTAATCTATTAGAAGAATAATGCAGACTATAATGTGCACTCGGTTCTCTTTTTAGGAAAAACATCATCAACTTTTATCATCTGAAATATCATTAGTCAAGATAATACAAATTCACAGTTCCTGATCATAATCATGCACATCAACAGTTCATCTTTGTACTACGAGCCAAAGATATTCAATATAGCACCAACGGTCATGATTATACCAGATTCAGCCTTTGGTCATAATCATACCAAACAACAGTTCATCTTTGCACTACGGGCCAAAGAGAACATTCACCACGTGCCATAAAAGACACCGAACAGATGTATCGCCTTTAACCTATTATATCGCCTTTAACCTATCATCTGTTCAACAAATATATCACATCTGTGCCCCCGGCCACAGATATTCACAACAGCTTGATTTTTGGATGATTAGAATGATATAAATGATGAACAGAAGAAATATGATAACAATAAGTATCGGAAGTTTACTTTGTACAGATTCAAATAATGTCCAAATTGTCAACATGATGTGGAGTGAAATTTAAAAATGATATTCAAGATCCACAGTTCAGAATAACGGTTACAATTCAATAGAAAGGTTCACGTAAATAGGAAGGTTCAGTTGAAATAATGAAGTTCAACTATTATGGAACATAAAATATTTTCAGGAATTATAGAAGCAATAGTTCCATAATAAATTTCGATTTAGGAGTATGAAAGAAAATAATATCCCTTACCGTAGCAGGTTTGATTAACAAAAGGTGAAGGAAATTAATACAAAAGGTTATTCACCAACAGGTGGCAATCCGCTCCGTAAGGTTATTCCCACAATTTAATAGAATTTGAGTACAAAGAGTTATTCACCAAACAGGCGGCAATCCGCTCCGTAAGGTTATTCCCACAATTTAATAGAATTTGAGTACAAAGAGTTATTCACCAAACAGGCGGCAATCCGCTCCGTAAGGTTATTCCCACAATTTAATAGGATTTGAGTACAAAGAGTTATTCACCAAACAGGCGGCAATCCGCTCCGTAAGGTTATTCACAGAGATTAATAATGAATGAATACGAAAGGTTATTCACCAACAGGCGGCAATCCGCTCCGTAAGGTTATTCCCACAATTTAATACATGGAAATAAAAGGCACGTCTTATGAGTAAGGAAGAAACAATATTATTATCGAGAATCAAATAATGATAATCCCTTACCATAGTATGTTTGAATAATGGAAGATGAAAAAGATGGTATCCCTTACCTCAACACGTGACTGGATATTGATTTAAATGAGGTTGATTAACTTGAACAGTACACGTATACTTATAGATCTTCACAAATACTCAAGATGACTTAAGCACACTTAGAGAGAACTTTCACAAGAAGTATTTAGAGAGAGAAAGAAAGAACAAGTAAGGAAGTTTATGAAAAATCCTTAAGTTAAGGCTTCTATTTATAGCCAAAAATCTTATCATTCATTTAATCTAAACCATTCATTTAAAGATCATCTTTTAATCTACACCATCCATTTCAAATATTATATTATCTTTAATCTACACCATTCATTTCATATCACCTAATAATCACCTAACTTTATATTATAAACAAATCAATTTAATTATTCAACAATAATTCACACTTTAATCTACACCATTCATTTCATATCACCTAATAATCACCTAACTTTATATTATAAACAAATCAATTCAATTATTCAACAATAATTCACACTTTAATCTACACCATTCATTTCATATCACCTAATAATCACCTAACTTTATATTATAAACAAATAACTTTATCAATTCAATTATTATGACTAATTGTTATAAATACAGTATAGTTAGCTCTTAGATATCAAGTCAATAAATTAATGAAATACAACTGTTTAAATAACATCATAATAGAGATAACAATAATGTAAAATAAAGCATACGTTACTGTGTAATGACAATTATTGATTCAATAATGTGAATTACTGTGCATATGTTACTGTGACAATTATTAGGTTCAATAATTTTAAAAAACAGTGCAACAATAATTATTGACTCAATGATATAAAATACAGTGTAATGACAATTATTAAATCAATAATGCAAAATACTGTGTAACAACAATTATTGAATTGATAATATAAAATATTATGCAGTGACAATTATCGATGAAATGATGCGTAACAGTTACGGTGTCAATTATCAGACCAATAATATGAGACACTATGCAATACCGTGTGTTACTGTAGAGTACCGTGTGCTACAGAAAATACCATAAACTACCGTATGCTACTATTCTTTTATCACCGGTATTTTAACAGTTCCGTTGACTATTTTTATTTAAAAAGGTTACTTCTGTCGTTTTCTATATCCGACAAATATTCCGTTGTGGGGTCCACCAATAATTTATTATTTCGGCGCCGTCGTACGGCACGAATATTCCCCGACCAAACGAATATTCCCCGACAAAGCGAATATTGTCCGACAAAATAAAATTTGCACATAACATCCTTAACTTTCAATTTTGTTAATTTAACCACTTACTGTTTCAAAAAATATATATATGAAGAAAAATTAAATTTTGTATTTCATAAAATTCGGGGTCTTACAACCTCCCCTCCTTATGAAATTTTGTCCCCGAAATTGACGTACCTGACATATCGAAGAGGTAAGGATACTTAGATTTTATCTCAGATTCTAGCTCCCAGGTCATTTCCTCAGTATCTTGGTTCCTCCATAAAACCTTAACTTGAGGTATAACATTTGAGCGTAGGATCTGCTCCTTCTTATCCAGGATCTTAACAGGTACCTCCTCGTATGTTAAATCCTCTGCTATAACGTCTGGTTCTAACTCAATGACGTGGTTTGGGTCCTTCACATATTTACGTAACATAGATATGTGAAAAACGTTATGGATGCGAGACATACTTGGTGGTAGGGCTAGTCTGTTGGCTACGGTTCCTATTCGATCGAGGATTTCAAATGGGCCAATAAATCGAGGGTTGAGCTTTCCTCTCTTTCCGAATCTCGTAACCCCTTTCCATGGAGAAACACGTAAGAATACATGATCTCCGACGTTGAAATTTTCGTCTCTCCGATGAAGACCAGCATAACTCTTTTGTCGTTCTTGTGCGGTCTGTATTCGTTGTCGGATCATTTGGATCTTTTCGGTCGTCAAGCGTACCAACTCGGGTCCCAACAATTTTGCTTCTCCTACCTCATTCCAACATATTGGAGAGCGACACTTCCTTCCATACAATACCTCGAATGGAGCCATGCCTATGATTGCTTGGTAACTGTTGTTGTAAGAAAATTCCACCAACGGCAAGTGCTTATCCCAACTTCCTTTGAAGTCTAATACACAAAGTCTCAAAAGATCTTCGAGGGTCTGGATCGTCCTTTCCGATTGTCCGTCCGTTTGAGGATGGTATGCAGAACTAAAACGTAGTTCAGTGCCCATAGCTTTTTGTAGACTGATCCAAAAGCGTGAAGTGAATCTAGGATCTCGATTAGAAACTATGGAAACTGGCATGCCATGCAATCTCACGATCTCATTTATGTACATACCGGCAAGACGTTCAAGTGAAAAGTTTTCTCGTATAGGCAAGAAATGAGCAGATTTGGTCAATCTATCTACGATCACCCAAATTGCATCTAAGCCTTGAGAAACTTTTGGAAGACCCGTCACGAAGTCCATATTGATGTGTTCCCACTTCCATTCGGGAACTTCAAGTGATTGTAATGGACCTTTAGGAACTTGATGCTCTGCCTTGACACGTTGACAAGTTAGGCACCTTGAGATAAACCCCGCAATCTCTCTTTTCATATTGTTCCACCAAAATGTATGTCGAAGATCTCGATACATCTTGGTACCTCCTGGGTGGATTGCAAACGGCGTGTTGTGTGCCTCCATCATGATTTTATGCTTTAATTCAGGATCGTTAGGAACACAGAGTCGAGAGTTGACTCGAAGTATTCCTTTCTCGTCGATTCTTGCTTCGGGAATGACACCTTCTTGTACTTTCTTTATCATGTTTATCAGTTCCGGATCGGTAGCTTGAGCAACTTTAATTTTATCGATTAAAGTTGGTTCTACTCGCACGTGAGCAATCTTCGAGCGGGTCCCTGGTGTCTTTAGCTCTATCTCCATCTTTTGCAAGTCGTACAAAATACACTTTTGTGTTGTCAGCAGTGCACTTGTACTTGCATAAGATTTTCTGCTCAAAGCGTCAGCTACAACGTTCGCCTTTCCCGGGTGATACTGGATTGTGTGGTCATAATCCTTTAACAGCTCAAGCCAACGTCGTTGTCGCATGTTGAGTTCCTTCTGGGTGAAGAAATACTTGAGACTTTTATGATCCGTATAGATATCCACTTTTTCTCCGTACAAGTAGTGTCTCCAGATCTTCAACGCGAAAACGACTGCTGTCAACTCTAGATCATGAGTAGGATAATTTTTCTCATAATCTTTGAGTTGTCGAGAGGCGTAGGCTATAACCTTTCCATGTTGCATAAGGACACAGCCTAGACCTTTGCCAGAAGCATCGCTGTAGATAACAAATTCTCCTGATCCTGATGGTATGGTCAGAACAGGAGCTGAAACAAGTCTCATCTTGAGTTCTTGAAAACTCTTCTCGCATTCCTCGCTCCATATGAATTTTGTGCTTTTCCGAGTAAGCTGCGTTAATGGAGTGGCGATTCGAGAAAATCCTTCTACGAATCTCCGATAATAACCAGCTAGACCCAGAAAACTTCGGACTTCGGTTACTGTTTTGGGTTGTTCCCAATTTAGTACCGTTTCAATCTTCGCAGGATCGACTGATATTCCTTGACTAGAAATCACATGTCCAAGAAACGCGACCTCCTCAAGCCAGAACTCACATTTCTTCAACTTGGCATATAATTTGTTTTCACGGAGCTTTTGTAGTATCAATCTCAGGTGTTGTTCATGATCCTCGCGACTCTTGGAGTATATGAGGATGTCATCAATAAAGACAACTACAAAATGATCCAAATGTTCCTTGAATATCCGGTTCATCATGTCCATGAAAGCTGCAGGAGCATTAGTTAGTCCAAAAGGCATGACTAAGAACTCATAATGCCCATAACGAGTTCTGAAAGCAGTCTTTGGAATGTCCTCAGCTTTAACCTTTAACTGATGATATCCAGAACGGAGATCAATCTTTGAGAAATGTTGAGCGCCTTGCAATTGATCAAACATGTCATCAATCCGAGGTAACGGGTACCTGTTCTTGATGGTGACATGGTTCAATTCTCGGTAGTCAATGCACAATCTCATACTCCCGTCTTTCTTCTTCACAAAAAGGACAGGAGCACCCCAAGGTGATGCACTCGGACGAATGAAACCGGTATCCAACAATTCCTGTAGTTGGACTTTTAACTCTTGAAGTTCAATGGGAGTCATTCGGTAGGGAGCTTTGGAAATGGGCTTGGTACCGGGTTCAAGATCAATATAAAAATCAATTTCACGGTTTGGGGTAAGCCAGAAAGTTCCTCAGAAAAAAACGTCAGGAAACTCATTAACAATGGGAATATCATTCAAGTTTGACGTGTTTTTGTTCAAATCAGTGACATGAGCTAAAAAGGCTTGACATCCGTTTTTCAATAAACGAATGGCTTTATGGCTAGAAATAACAGTTATAGATTTCAATGGTTTAGTTGCTTGAATTTGCATGACAGGTTGATTAGGAATATGAAAACTAATAATCTTATGAAAATAATCAATTTTAGCATGATGGGTAGTCAACCAATCAATTCCTAAAATCACATCAAATTCACGCATCTCCAAAGAAATAAGGTCAACAGGTAATGTGAGGTTGTTGATTTGAACTAGGCAAGATTTATAGATAGTAAATGTAATAGGTATTTCTCCCAATGAGGTTTCAACTGATAAGACAAGATTTAAGTTTTCAATAGTCAAATTTAAACGTTGAGTACATATAGGTGAGATAAAAGAGTGGATAGAGCCAGTATCTAATATGGCATAGACTTCACGAGAATTTATGAATAGCTTACCGGTTATCACCTCATTCGGTTTCTTGACTGTTATCGTCAAATCGAATCCCGAATACTTCATTCGGATCTTCACGTATTTCAACCATGGGAATACCACTGAATAATTTTCTAGCAAACTGTTTCTCGGGTTCATCAACTTCATCAGTAGTAAGGTACCAATGATTTCCATTAAAATAGTATTTTCGATAGACTGCAGTTTCCACGATAGTGACTAACTTAACCTGAATTCCTCTAAATTGTAACGCCCAAAAGTATAGAAACATCATTTTTAAATAATCTTGAAAATCATAGTTGGAACACCATAAATCCCAAAGACTAATATGAAAAGTCCATATATTCTGATCCTTTGTTATAGAGCATAACCATGTGATATCACTCTCCCAATTAGTGAGTAAATTAAAGGCAATAATTTCCGCAAGTTCGTTACTTCCTTTAATTGCTTCTAAGAATGGATCTGGAACGACTGTAGCAGAGCTTTCACCTTCATCCTTACTGGATAGAACACGCATAATTTTTGCCTTAGGCAAATGATTCAACTCTGAGTTTGTAAGAAGATTATTCGTCGCCTCTTGTTTTGCAGCTACATTTGTTTCGGTAATTTCATAGTTAACCTCCTGATTTCCAGATGCCATAATTAACTGTGATCACAAAATAAATGTTAGTTCAAATAAACTGACTCATCTCTTCATGTTCCTACATTCAAATCGATTCATTAGATAAAAAATAAATCTAATTTAGGTAGGACACACTAGTGATTGATTCTATTCGTCTCTCCCCTCCTAGTTCTACCCCAGATCTCCATTAAAGACCATATCCCTAAGCTCTGATGCCAACTGTGACGCCCCCAAATCTGGGCCCACACAGCCCAAACTTGAGTCGTCAAAATACTACAACAAAATTATTACAACAAAGCACAACGTACAACAATACAGTGTATAATAATACACAACTAAGTCTTCACTATTATTGCCACACTATTTTACAAAACGTGAAGACTATGATAACTATTCCTCGGACCCTCACTCCATTCCCCGGCTAGACCCTGTTATGTTTTCATCTCCTGTTGAAAAACAATGGAACAAAAGAAAGGGTGAGCTCAAATAGCCCAGTAAGAAATATCATGACTAAGATAATGACGAATAAATTATCATTAGCCTTCAACAGTTGAGTTCTTGATAGAATACAATAGACTACAAGGTTTATATCAAAAACTGCAGTTAAATTCTTAAACAACGTTCAGATCAATAATAGCAGCGGAATAAGTAATCTATTAGAAGAATAATGCAGACTATAATGTCCACTCGGTTCTCTTTTTAGGAAAAACATCATCAACTTTTATCATCTGAAATATCATTAGTCAAGATAATACAAATTCACAGTTCCTGATCATAATCATGCACATCAACAGTTCATCTTTGTACTACGAGCCAAAGATATTCAATATAGCACCAACGATCATGATTATACCAGATTCAGCCTTTGGTCATAATCATACCAAATAACACTTCATCTTTGCACTACGGGCCAAAGAGAACATTCACCACGTGCCATAAAAGACACCGAACAGATGTATCGCCTTTAACCTATTATATCGCCTTTAACCTATCATCTGTTCAACAAATATATCACATCTGTGCCCCCGGCCACAGATATTCACAACAGCTTGATTTTTGGATGATTAGAATGATATAAATGATGAACAGAAGAAATAGGATAACAATAAGTATCGGAAGTTTACTTTGTACAGATTCAAATAATGTCCAAATTGTCAACATGATGTGGAGTGAAATTTAAAAATGATATTCAAGATCCACAGTTCAGAATAACGGTTACAATTCAATAGAAAGGTTCACGTAAATAGGAAGGTTCAGTTGAAATAATGAAGTTCAACTATTATGGAACATAAAATATTTTCAGGAATTATAGAAGCAATAGTTCCATAATAAATTTCGATTTAGGAGTATGAAAGAAAATAATATCCCTTACCGTAGCAGGTTTGATTAACAAAAGGTGAAGGAAATTAATACAAAAGGTTATTCACCAACAGGCGGCAATCCGCTCCGTAAGGTTATTCCCACAATTTAATAGAATTTGAGTACAAAGAGTTATTCACCAAATAGGCGGCAATCCGCTCCGTAAGGTTATTCCCACAATTTAATAGAATTTGAGTACAAAGAGTTATTCACCAAACAGGCGGCAATCCGCTCCGTAAGGTTATTCCCACAATTTAATAGGATTTGAGTACAAAGAGTTATTCACCAAACAGGCGGCAATCCGCTCCGTAAGGTTATTCACAGAGATTAATAATGAATGAATACGAAAGGTTATTCACCAACAGGCGGCAATCCGCTCCGTAAGGTTATTCCCACAATTTAATACATGGAAATAAAAGGCACGTCTTATGAGTAAGGAAGAAACAATATTATTATCGAGAATCAAATAATGATAATCCCTTACCATAGTATGTTTGAATAATGGAAGATGAAAAAGATGGTATCCCTTACCTCAACACGTGACTGGATATTGATTTAAATGAGGTTGATTAACTTGAACAGTACACGTATACTTATAGATCTTCACAAATACTCAAGATGACTTAAGCACACTTAGAGAGAACTTTCACAAGAAGTATTTAGAGAGAGAAAGAAAGAACAAGTAAGGAAGTTTATGAAAAATCCTTAAGTTAAGGCTTCTATTTATAGCCAAAAATCTTATCATTCATTTAATCTAAACCATTCATTTAAAGATCATCTTTTAATCTACACCATCCATTTCAAATATTATATTATCTTTAATCTACACCATTCATTTCATATCACCTAATAATCACCTAACTTTATATTATAAACAAATCAATTTAATTATTCAACAATAATTCACACTTTAATCTACACCATTCATTTCATATCACCTAATAATCACCTAACTTTATATTATAAACAAATCAATTCAATTATTCAACAATAATTCACACTTTAATCTACACCATTCATTTCATATCACCTAATAATCACCTAACTTTATATTATAAACAAATAACTTTATCAATTCAATTATTATGACTAATTGTTATAAATACAGTATAGTTAGCTCTTAGATATCAAGTCAATAAATTAATGAAATACAACTGTTTAAATAACATCATAATAGAGATAACAATAATGTAAAATAAAGCATACGTTACTGTGTAATGACAATTATTGATTCAATAATGTGAATTACTGTGCATATGTTACTGTGACAATTATTAGGTTCAATAATTTTAAAAAACAGTGCAACAACAATTATTGACTCAATGATATAAAATACAGTGTAATGACAATTATTAAATCAATAATGCAAAATACTGTGTAACAACAATTATTGAATTGATAATATAAAATATTATGCAGTGACAATTATCGATGAAATGATGCGTAACAGTTACGGTGTCAATTATCAGACCAATAATATGAGACACTATGCAATACCGTGTGTTACTGTAGAGTACCGTGTGCTACAGAAAATACCATAAACTACCGTATGCTACTATTCTTTTATCACCGGTATTTTAACAGTTCCGTTGACTATTTTTATTTAAAAAGGTTACTTCTGTCGTTTTCTATATCCGACAAATATTCCGTTGTGGGGTCCACCAATAATTTATTATTTCGGCGCCGTCGTACGGCACGAATATTCCCCGACCAAACGAATATTCCCCGACAAAGCGAATATTGTCCGACAAAATAAAATTTGCACATAACATCCTTAACTTTCAATTTTGTTAATTTAACCACTTACTGTTTCAAAAAATATATATATGAAGAAAAATTAAATTTTGTATTTCATAAAATTCGGGGTCGTACATGGGTACTTGTTCTCCCAACTTGGAAGAAGATGCTAATGGAAGCTGATACTCATAGCTGGATTGTGGTTATTAAAGGGATAAAACCTATAGAGACCCCTCTCAGCATTTGTTTGGAGGTAAATCTCGATACTCTTTCTTTTGTTGGTATCTCGAATACCCCTATAGTCTCTGGGAGCTCCTTTGATGTGTTGAATGATATATAGATGACCTCTCCAAATTGTAATTCTATACCTCCTCCTCCTAATCCTCTTATGGACAAACTTAAAATTATAGACGAAAAAGAAAACAGAGATGTTTGATGAGTGAGTTTTATACTTGCGAATGAGTACTTCTGACTTAATGATTTGCCAATTTTTGGGAGTTATTTATGTTTATATAAGTGGTTTTTATGGTTCCTGATGTTTTATTCTTGACGTGCTGGGTTTTTGGACTAAAAAGGAAAAATAGTAATTTTTAGCCAGGACCACCGCTGCAGCGATGCCCTCCACCTCCGTAGCAGCCAAGCATGCTGAAAACAGGCCAAATTTTTCTATTTAACCAAAGTCATTACATGACCTAAAAGACATATTACTCTACAGAGCAGCTTTTGATCAGTTGGAGTTCAAGAACAAGGATATCATCTAGCTTGGAGATCATAAAAAATGAAGGGAGTAATATATAGTGGAATTTGATTCCTTAGGAGTTTCATTGTTGTATTTTGTCTTCATTTTGTGTAATTTGAGAATGATGAACACTTTATTAATGGTTTTTCTTCATCTAGTTATGAACTAACTTCCATTCTAAAATTTTAACGAAACTCAATACTTAGTTTTAATTAATTTTCTCTTATTTTAATCTTTGTGAATCACTTATGGATGGATTGCCTTGTTTTATATGTCATGTATTGATTACTTAGACAGTGATTAGTGCGGTGTTCTTTATGAAACCAAAAGGTGGATTTTAGATTGTTTACCTAAACTAGATAACATGTGTTATTTTTTTGTCTTAGGATTGGAAGTATAAATTGTATATAGAATAGAAATATACCTATGTGTCATATGTAGCCTTTGTGAGACCTTAATCTTAATGACTCTTTATCTAATCTACTTCACATAGACATATAGTGATTTGATTAGTAAAGGGATACTCATTAGACTATCGGAAGAGGTCTGTGAGTATATTGATGTCTCAGTTGACTATTCGTATGATTCAATAAGTAAAGGGAGGGTTAGAAGGTTTTGATGACGTATTGAGAAAAATTGTGATCTTACATTGTCTCATATTGATATTAGTTGCTACTTACTATTTAAATTGTCAATTTTGTTTTCTCCATATAAACAATGTTTGATCATTATTTAAATAAGGTTAATTTGATATAAGTTTAATATTTGAAAAGTGTTAGTGTTAGCTCCTTGTGGGATCAACATTCTACTTAACATTTATATATGGGTTGTGTATACTTGCACGAGTTTATTAATTGATAAATCGACCAACAAGTTTTTGCACCGTTGCCGGGGAGTTATTTATCTAATTTCTTTGCAATATTAAGCTCAATCGAGATAATCTTAATTTAAACAGTTACTTATATTTAATTTTTGTTAGTACTATTGATCAACCTTCTCAAGATTCAAATTTAGTCCCTTTAGATCCAGAACTTAAAAGAACTTTGTGGAGACTGCGAAAGGAAAGATCTCGAGTTATACACAATCAAGATACTATGGCAAAAGAAGAACAAAAATCTTTGCGGGAATATGCTATACCGCAAGTTATAGATGTCCATTCGAGCATCATTAGGCCAGTTATTATAGCTAATAACTTTGAGATCAAGCTGGGCACTATCCAAATGATTCAGAATTATGTGCAACTCGGTGGGATGCCAAATGATGACCCGAACGATCATTTAATAAACTTTCTAAAAATCTGTGACACCTTCAAATATTAAGGAGTTACTGAAGACGTAATTAGACTCCGACTGTTCCCTTTCACTATTCGTGATAAGGTAAAAAGTTGGTTGCACTCTCTTCCAGCGGGTTCCATTACTATTTGGGCTGACTTAGTGAAGTTCTTTTCGCCAGCAAAAACAACAAGGTTAAGGAATGACATCACTTCCTTCTCACAACAGGACTTCGAGTCTCTTTATGAAACGTGGGAGTGATTTAAGGATCTACCCAGAAAATGTCCACATTCTGCCATACCCAAATGGCTACAAGTTCAAACATTTATAATGGGATGTTTAGTTCAACCCGAATGAGTATAGATGTCGCAGCTGGAGGAACATTTGTAACGCACCGAAATCCCTATGTTCCTTAATTATATCCATTCAAGTCTGGACTTCATAATCATTAATCTTAAAATCAAATTATATTACCATCAATTATCTTAACGGCGATTTCGTGCATTAAAACTTAATCTTTATTGTGCATGTGACAATTATTGGTTCAATAAAGTCAATATTATACAATAGCCATTTTATCAGTTTTATAATATAAAATACTGTGCAATACTTTGTGCTATTGTGCAATACCGTATGTTATTGTGCAATATCGTGTTTTACTGTGTAATACCGTCTTCTACTATTCCTTTACAACCGGGTATTTTAACATTTAAAAGTGATAGTACCGTTGACTATTTTTATTTAAAAATGTTACTTATGTCGTTTTCTATATCTGATAATATTTCGTTATGAGGTTCACCAATGTTTAGTTATTTCGGTCCTGTCGTACGAATCGAATATTCTCCGATAGAATAAATATTTTTCGATAAAATGAATATTCTCTAACAAGATAAAATTTGCACAAAATATTTTTTAACTTTATCTTTTGTTAATTTATCCACTTACTATTTCAGAAAATAATATATATATATATATATATATATATATATATATATATATATATATAGATAGATAGATAGAGAGAGAGAGAGAGAGAGAGAGAGAGAGAGAGAGATAGAGAAAGAGATAAAGAAAAATTAAATTGTATTTCATAAAAATCGGGGTCTTATAATCTATGTGCTTTTTTTGGCTCGTACTTATATTTCATGCTTACCTATTTTCTTGATAGTGACGAGAGGAGAGGCCTGGCCTGATATGGTCAACAGTCAAAGCCTAACATGCCCAGACCGAGCCAAACTAAACAGCCTGTTTGTACTCCACTGCCCCCAGAGAACTACTATATGGAAAAGGCAAATAACATAATTTAATCAACTAACTCTCACTGAGTGCTCAAATTGTTGATGTGAAATATTCCCTACAAAAACAAATTCTATAAAATGTAATTAAGGACACACTTCCTAAAGACATAACATCAAAATATTCAACCATAAAGTTAATTTAATATCCAAATGAGTGCATAAAAATAACAATTTTGAATCACTGGTGAAAAGTATATTTTTGTCCAATTTTTATTTTTGAATGAGGAAACTCTCTTATTTCTAATAAAACATAATTTGGCCCAATCATACAACCCAAACACCAAGTTTTAATAATGCCATATGCATCGATTTGCATCAATTTATCTATACCTGGCAAACGGGCCAGACTAAAATTGCCTTGTTTTTTTGGGGCCAAAATCCTTCAGCCCGTGGCCCGGACGGGCCGGGCTAGTTCGCGGGCCATTTGATTATTATTATTATTATTATTATTATTATTATTATTATTATTATTATTATTATTATGATTTACAATTATGATACATAATATGATGTTTTGATTTTGGGCTATTGAGTATAGCATGTAATTTATTTTATTTAATAAAAATATACTTATTAACAAAAAATATTTAAAAACTTATGTTTAATAAAGAAATAATTTTAACTTTATAAACTACTGTGAGTATTATTTATTTGATTAAATATGTGAAATTAATAATTATAATTAAATATCAAATAACTAATTTTAAAAAAAAAGGCTAGAATAATACCACAAACACATTACACATATATCATGTATGTATTTATATAGTGACAATTATTTGATTATACATGTAACATATTCTGCTATGTGCAAATATATAAAAACATAATTAATTATTATTTGTTATTAACATTTGCTAATCAATAATATTTAAAAAAATTCCTTATTTAAGTTCTTTCATATATAATAGCTATATGTTTGGAGATAATAGTATTTTGAACAGAAGTTTTGTTCCATAAATTGATTTAAATGATTAATGAATTAAGTTATTTTTAATATTTTTTTATGTATTGATGTATTTATTTTTATTGAAAAATGAATTTGGGCCAAAAATGGGCCGGGCCAAAATGGTCTGCTTTTTTTTTTTGGGCTGAAGAATGAAAACCATAGCCCACTTTTTTTGGACCAACCCAAGTCGCGGGCTTGGGTCCTTTTTGCAAAATCTAAATTTATGTGTATACTCTATTGGTTCCAAAATTGAAAGTATACGTTAGATTTAAAATCTAATATTGTATACAATCACATAAAAAATATATGGAGAAAAGAAAGTAAAGAGCACGTAATATACTTAAATTTACTAAATTGTGGTTAGTCATGTCTAATGTATTCATTTATATTACTCGATCAGGGTTAAAAATATTTAAATTCTGATGTTAACAAAAATAGATATTAAAGAGGAAATTAAAAATAAAAATTAAAAGAATTTATTTAGAAAATCTAGGATGAAATTCTTTCTATATGAATCACATTGCATTGAATTTATGCACCTATGTGCTTGTATAAAATATATCATAATTACTTCATACAAACTAGTTTTATAAACTATAACATGTTTTCTTATATAAAGAAAAAGAAAATATAGAAAAAATAGCTATTGGATTAAAAATGGAAAAATCTGAGCCCAATCTTATATGTTTGGGCCAAGCTTATTAATGTCTTGCTTAATTAAATGCTATTTTATGTTAAAGCCCAATTTCTTGGTATAGGTCGAGCACCTTAAATGATTAAAAGGCTTGCATACTAGCTTACATTTTAAAGTCTAAATGAAGATCCAAATTTCAATGATACAAACGCATCGCTAAATTTCACTATTAACCTTAGAAGTTTAGCCACCAAATAATATCCGATAAATGTCCCCTTAAATATTAGCACCAAGTTACTTTTTGCCTTGTTAATTCATGCCAGGGGCCAAATAATTCCCGACTCGCATCAAGTGCTAATAACATATCATTTGTGCCCCCTAAAATTGACATTCTAGAAGCATACTTTAGAAACATCAATAATGTGTATAGGGATGATTTTCCTAGGGTTTCGCCTTTTAAATTTAACTACACGACATAATTTCTTCCGATGGAACTCCAAAGGCCAATGCAAGGGACAAAAGTTAGAGTGCTTGAATTTAACTCCACAGTGGAACTTGTTTACCAAGGAACAAACTTACTTTCAGGGATAAAACATCCCATGCATTCGCATGGATTTAGTTTCTATGTTGTTGGTTGGGGAGTTGGAAATTTTGAACAAAAAAAAAACACCCTATGAGATATAATCTTTTTGATCCCCTCTAATGAACACTATTATAGTCCCAAGGAATGGCTAGACAACCATCATATTCCAGACAGATAACCACAGTATGTTTATTAGTCTTGTTAATTTAATTATTTATTTGATTAATAATTATAGGCTGAATTATAAAAGTGTCCGTTCAAATTGTCATCAAATTTCAATTTGGCCTTTTAAGCGGAAAAAATTTCAATTGAGTCATTCAAGAGGCCAATTTGATTCAATTGATCCCTTGATGACCAAAATCTCAATTGAGTCAAAGTCAACATCAGGACTCAATTGAATCAAATTGGCCACTTAATTGAAGGACCCAATTGAGATTTTTTTATAACTTAAAGAGCCAGATTGAGATTGCATGGTAACTTGGAGGGATATTTTTGCAATTAGATCTTAATTATATCAATTATTATTATTTTATACTAATGAAATGTTGATTTTTTCTTCTTCAAGAGTATGGTTGATGCATTGCCATTTTGAGCGTCACATAAGTTGGGGAATGGGGATGACATTCATTGTAGAAAATGGAAAACACTCTAGAGAAAAGATACAACCGCCACTTGCAAATATGCCGCCAAGTTGAAGCTAATTGAACATTTCTTTTCATGAAATTGTTCATTATGCAACAATTAATTACCAACACTATGTTTGTGCTGCAGCAGATGCACTATTTATAGCTACTATTGTTTTACTTTCATTTATGCTATGTTTGGATTGTGTAGGTAATGAATTTGTACCTTACTAGGGTTAGGGTTTCATGTCAGGATTTGAGGCAAGCAATCTGCGAAAAATACAGAATTGATTGATTGATCGATCGGAGAGGGGAGAAGAACGGGTGAACAATCACTCGAATAACACACAACAGAACTCTCGGGATCCCAAAATAATCTCTAGTGTCCAAGAGTCTTTTGTGTGTTTTTGGAGTTTTGAGAGAATCCAGGGATCAAAAGCTTTCTTTAGTGTCTCGGGTCTTTAGAGAATTCAAGTCCAAATTTCAATGGTCCAATAATATTCTCTTGTGTCTCAAATTCAGAGATCGAATTCCCAAGAGAGTTGTCAGGTTCAAAAAGTCCCTTCCTTTTGAAATAAGGAGGCTATTTATAGAGTTTCCTAGTGTTGGTGTCAAATTCTTGCCCTTGCTGAAATCATTCGTCAGCAAAGTACATGCACATTCGACAAACCATTAACACCCCACAAAACGGTCGTGGCATGGGCCGTCTGGGGCCAGATGCTCTGGTGTGAGGGTAAGTTTAGGTGGTTGACGTCACAATGAAGGACCTAAAAATATACACTGGAATATGTAAGATGTTTGATAACTTCTGTGTATTTTACGTAGAAAAGCCTTACTCTTTTTTTTTCTGAGAGATTGTTTATGTATATTCATCCAGACATCGTCAGACGTCCCATCATCCCTTCATGAGTGGAAACATGACCTCTCTTTTTACCTGCTCCAATTGGTCCAATAGGAAGAGTATTAACATGGGCTATTCTCTATATCAGTCTATCGAAGTAGATAAAAATGGCCCAGACGTCCCATCAGCCCTTCATGAGTGGATAGGACAGATTACCCTATGACCAGGCCTATCAAAGTAGATAAAAAGAACCTGGCCTAATCTATATATGACAATAACCCCAGGCCTACGGTTAGAAATGTAAGGCCTAATTTATCAAATCCCAACACCTGACAAGGGGGTCATGTGCCAAACATGTGACTTTGAGAAAAAATTCAAAAATACCCTTAGTCACAGAAAAATTCCTAGAATACCCATAGTTACCCTAGTAATGCTCAAATCGCCATATTCTTCTAGCTACCAATCTAATCTTTTAACCAATTTTCAAAATAAGTGCATGCCCCCACGAGCCTTCTACCTTGAGACTCGTGGAGGCCCCTCTTAGGTCTCGTTCATTTATTTATGTCTTGTTCGTTTTAGTTCATTAAATTCATTAGGTCAAATGTAAACCCTAATTTTATACATGACTCACAGATTTGAAAAATTAAAATGAGTGAAAGAAAAAAATAGAGAAAGTAATAAAATAGAGAGTGGAATATTGATTTATTCAATTCCAGCTGAAATGAGTCATTTCATACCATCCATTAAGAAATAAAATTCATAAATTTGGGAGGAATAAGAATGGTTCATCCATTCCAATGGAGCAACCAAACAAAATTTAAATTTTTTATCCTATAAGAATGATTCATCCCATTCCCACATTCATTTCTTCAATCCAAATATAGTATTAGTGTTTGAGGTTAGGTTTCATGTCCCCCTTAACCCATTGTGATAATTATAAATAAAGAAATTATAATAAAAAAGTAAATGCAATTGTAAGTAATTAATTTACACTACAAGAAAAAAGTTTATCTTCGACGGAATTTTCCGTCGAAAATAACCTTATTCCGTCGGAATAAGATTATTCCCGACGGAAAATCCGGTCGAAAATAAGCACGTCGGGATTAATTCCGTCGAAAATTCAGTTGAAAATATTATGTTATTTCTGACGGAATTTCCGTCGGAAATAAGTTATTTTCCACGGAATTTCCATTGGAAATAAATTATTTCCCACAGAAAATTCCGTTGAAAATAACTTTACTTTTTTTATAAAAAAAATACCAGTCTTATGAACAATTAACACAAGGCTCTAAACTATTGACTATAAGCAGCATTGTGGCATTGGCTATTACGGAAGGAAGGTAACACAAAAACCTACAATCTGTAATCAACATAACATACATAAATCAATAATTAGTGAACAAAATTGAATTATAATTTATGGCTTTTTGATATTGTTAGTGAAAATTACAAAATTCAATTATAATTTGTAGGTTTCTTATATTGTTTGAGAAAATCTTACAAAATGCTTACTTGCAATAAAGAGAGGAGTATGCTTACCTGCAATACTTGGTCTCCTCCACCTTTACAAAACATACATTCACACATTTTAACAAACACAACATATGCATAACAAAATTGATCAAGATTTTGCATACTAGAAGACATTCTTAAAGATCTAAAAGGAGGGGAACTTGGGTCTCCTCAAATTTAGCAACAATCCATGGCTTTTTCTTCACTTCAGCACTTTATCAAACAACTTGCTTGCACAGTTGCACCATTTCAAAAGTAGATGAACAATTAGAAAAATCTTCACAAAATCACAAATATAACATTCCCAATATATATGTATGCGCGCGCGTGTGTGTGAGGGAGAGAGAGAGAGAGAGAGAGAGAGAGAGAAAGAAAGAATGAAGCTGCTACTTGAAATAGAATGAAACTAAAATAGAATGAAGCTGCTACTGGTTCGGTCTTTAAAGAACATATGTTTATTTCCGACGGAATTCAAGATTATTTCCGTCAGAAATTCCGTCGGAAATATATTTTCGCAGGCGGGAACTTTGGCGCTACTATAATTCGTTATAATTGGTGTATTTCCAACTGAATTGAAGCTTTTTTTCGATGAAAATTAGGTCGAAAATATTTTTTGCAAGCGGGAAGCTTTGGCGCTACTACAATTCACTATAATTGGCATATTTTCGACCAAAATTATTTCCGACGAAATATTCGGTCGGAAATACCTTAATGTCGACGGAAATTGTCATACAAGGTAAATATGTTTTCAAAATTTAAAATGATTTTTTTTCTTCACATTTATGAACATCAAAGGGTGAAAATTCATGAAATTTATGACCTTTTTACCTTTGGATGTTTAATAAAAGTGAAATAAATAATTTAAAATCATTGTTTTTAATTACACAGAAGCACTGATTGACTTAATCAGCGTTCCACGTTATCAATTTATGAAATGTCATATTCAATTGAATGCAAGTGAAAGAAAATTAAAAGTTCAATCACCTGATTGCAAAAATTAAAAGGACGATCACTGAAGTGAAAAAAAGTCGATCAATAATTCTAAGCAATAATCTATATTTAAATATAATTTTTTAGCTATGGAGGAGAGCGTCCTCAGTAGAAAATGAGTTCCATGAATTTTATGGTTGTTCATCGCCTCACAAGAGAAAAAGTCTTAGCTAGTATGTGGTATCAGTCCCAATATAATGTAGATGGTTTGAAGTTATCAAGTGAAATTTTCATGGCTATTTGTCCTATATATAGTGTTTTTTATTTGACAATTTGTTCACCGCTCTTTATGCAAACTTGTAGTCCAATACTTCAGGACTAAAAGATTTTTCGCATCCGATAGAGTGGCCTGCGAAGTATGAATGTTGTCACTTGTGATGTAGTGATTTCAAATCTTTTGCGTTAACTGTTGTTCTCATCTATTATTCTATTTTATATATCTTCTCTAAGTGTTATTCTTTCTTTTATTTACAATTAATTTTATAAAGTGTGTAAGGATTATTGATCTTGTGTTTTCACAAAAAAGTCTCATTTTTTACTATTTAAAGCCAATTTAGGATATCTAATGAGGTGTGATTCATGTAAGTTTTGAAAAGAACCAAATTTGTAATTAGTAATATATTTTAGATAGTACTTAGTACCATATTTTAGATAATTTATATATTTATGATTGTATTAACTAAATCCCAATTAATTAATGCATAAAATTTAAAATTTCATAAATTGATTTCAGAAAGTGTAAATGATAATATAGTACAATTAATCCAACATGATGTTGTAATATTGGTTATGTTATGCACAAATGAAACAACACAAAAATAAATTGCTAGGTGAAGTAATATTTAAGAAATAGACTTTAGAAACATCTTTACACTCTTTATTTATCTTTCATGCTTTATTACAATACAACTTTTACAAATTGTTTGGAATACACACTTGGTGAATAAAAACAACATATATAAACTGATTATTGCATTAAATAAGGAATGACATCATGGAAATCAAGTTGATATTTTAGCTTCAACATGGTGGCATGTCCAGTGGTGATGGCAACATTTTTTCTCCAGGGCGTTCCCCATTTCTTACTATGAATGCCATCATCATTCCCCAACTTGTGTGACGCTCAAAATGGCAATGCATCAACCACACACCTGAAAAAAAATAAAGGTTCAAGATTTCATCTCTACAAAATAATAATGACAATTACAATAACTATTATAATTATTATAAATAATCGAATAAGACTAAATCACAAATTATACCCAATGGTTTAGAATTGAAATCGATTTTCATCCAAATATTATTTTCAATCAAAACACTCTAATCTTTGTGAGCTAAATCAATTTGCACTCTCTGCGTGTTAGGGTGCAAATTGTTTTGATACAGAGAATGCAAATTTTTAAAGTGCTCAAAAATAAGGCTTCAACTAATCGAACCTAAAATTTGAGTGAAAATCGAATTTGATCCTAAATTATATGTCAAATAAATAGGACTAATAAATTTTACCTGGATTGTCTGCTTTGAATCTGATAGCTGTCCACCCATTTGTGACGCCCCCAAATCTAGGCCCACACAGCCCAAACTTGAGTCGTCAAAAGACTACAACAAAATTATTACAACAAAGCACAACGTACAACAATACCGTGTATAATAATACACAACTAAGTCTTCACTATTATTGTCACACTATTTTACAACACGTGAAGACTATAATATATATCCCTCGGACTCCCACTCCATTCCTCGGCTAGACCCAGCTACGTTCTCATATCCTGTTGAAAAATAATGGAACAAAAGGGTGAGCTCAAATAGCCCAGTAAGAAATATCATGACTAAGATAATGACGAATAAAGTATCATTAGCCTTCAACAGGTGAGTTCTTGATAGAATACAACAGAATACAAGGTGTATATCAAAAACTGCAGTTAAATTCTTGAACAATGTTCAGATCAATAATAGCGGCGGAATGAGCAATCTATTAGAAGAATAATGTAGACTATAATGTCCACGTGCTTCTCTTTTTAGTAAAAACATCATCAACTTTTATCATCTGAAATACCATTAGTCAAGATAATACAAATTCACAGTTCCTGGTCATAATCATGCAAATCAACAGTTCATATACGCATTACGGGCCAGAGAGAACATTCAATATAGCACCAGCGGTCATGATTATACCAGATTCAGCCTTTGGTCATAATCATACCAAACAACAGTTCATCTATGCACTACGGGCCAAAGAGAACTTTCAATATAACACCAACGGTCATGATTATACCAGATTCAGCCTTTGGTCATAATCATACCAAACAACAGTTCATCTATGCACTACGGGCCAAAGAGAACTTTCACCACGTGTCATAAAAGACACCGAACAGATGTATCGCCTTTAACCTATTATATCGCCTTTAACCTATCATCTGTTCAACAAATATATCACATCTGTGCCCCCGGCCACAGATATTCACAATACATTGATTCTTGAAGATTAATAACAGTGATACGAATGATGAACAGAAGAAACAGGATAAACAATAGGTATCAGAAGTTTACTTTGGGCAGATTCAAATAATGTCCAAATTGTCAACATGATGTGGAGTGAAATTTAAAAATGTTATTCAAGATTCTCAGTTCAGAATAACGGTTACAGTTCAATAGAAAGATTCAGAAAATAGGAAGGTTCAGTTGAAATAATGAAGTTCAACTATTATGGAACATATAATATTTTCAGGAATTATAGAAGCAATAGTTCCATAATAAGTTTCGATTTAGGAGTATGAAAGAAAATAATATCCCTTACCGTAGCAAGTTCAAGAGTGTAAAAAAAAATGACATTTCTTACCTTAACACGTGACTGGACATTGATTTAAATGAGGTTGATCAACCTATATATTTTTAATATAATCAGTAAATATCACATATAAAAATTCATGGTGCGTACTAACTCGTATATTATAAATTTGTTAAAAGTGATTTGATCAAATAGTATAATATAATAACAAAATGATAAAAACTTAAAATTAAATTACTATTCTCGAAGTTACTATTCAGGGGTTACTGTTCACTCGCGGGTTACTATTCATCCCGGAGTTACTATTCATCCCGAGGTTACTATTCATTCACGGCGTTACTATTCACAGTATATAAAAATATATAATTTTTCAAAATAAAGTCTTCCAAAAAAAGTCTTTTAAAGAAAGATTTGTGAATACCGTGAAAATAGGAATTTATGAAATAACTACTCTTTAATAAAAGACTTACTTGAAAAATTCCTGCACTCCTTTTGGCTTTCAAACTCTCAAAATAGCATTACTATTATCAGAGAAAACTCATAAAATTCTTATAGAAAAATTTTATGTTTTAGGTGTGATTTTTCTATTCAGCTGAATAAGCTATTTATAGGAGAAAAGAAGTTACTATGCGTGGTAGGTGAGAAGAAAATTTTTCAGCAAAGGCTGCTGCGCAGCCTCCGCCAACTCTCAGCAACCAAAATCACATTTCTCACATTTCATGTGGGCCCCACAGTGGGTCCCACATGTTTCTTACTATTCACTTACTATTCACGTTACTATTCACGTCACTATTCACGTTACTATTTCAAATAGTAAAATTAATTATTTTATTATTTATTTATTTATTTATTCTTCCTGTGAGTCCAACATATAAAATAATGTTACCACAATAATGTAAGAAACACGTTACATATTTTTATTAATTTAATAATATAAATTATAGTATATTTGTAACTGTGACAATTATTAGGTTCAATAATTTAAAACTACAGTGCACCAACAATTATTGACTCGATGATATGAAATACAGTGCAATGACAATTATTGAATCAATAATGCAAAATACTGTGTAGCAACAATAATTGAATTGATAATATAAAATATTATGCAGTGACAATTATTGATGAAATGATGCGTAACAATTACGGTGTCAATTATCAGACCAATAATATGAGACACTGTGCAATACCGTGTGCTACTGTAGAGTACCGTGTGCTACAGAAAATACCATAAATTACCGTATGCTACTATTCTTTTATCACCGGTATTTTAACAGTTAACACCGTTGACTATTTTTATTTAAAAAGGTTACTTCTGTCGTTTTCTATATCCGACAAATATTCCGTTGTGGGGTCCACAAATAATTTGTTATTTCGGCGCCGTCGTACGGCCCGAATATTCCCCGACAAAACGAATATTCCCCGACAAAACGAATATTGTCCGTCAAAATAAAATTTGCATATAACATCCTTAACTTTCAATTTCGTCAATTTAACCACTTACTGTTTCAGGAAAAATATATATGAAGAAAAATTAAATTTTGTATTTCATAAATTCGGGGTCTTACAACCTCCCCTCCTTATGAAATTTCGTCCCCGAAATTGACGTACCTGGCATTTCGAAGAGGTATGGATACCTAGACTTCATCTCAGATTCTAGCTCCCAGGTCATTTCCTCAATATCTTGGTTCCTCCATAAAACCTTAACTTGAGGTATAACCTTTGAGCGTAAGATCTGCTCCTTCTTATCTAGGATCTTAACAGGTACTTCCTCATACGTTAAATCTTCTGCTATAACGTCTGGTTCTAACTCAATGACGTGGTTTGGGTCCTTCACATATTTACGTAACATAGATATGTGAAAAACGTTATGGATGCGAGACATACTTGGTGGTAAGGCTAGTCTGTAAGCTACAGTTCCCACCCGATCGAGGATTTCAAATGGGCCAATAAATCGAGGGTTGAGTTTTCCTTTCTTTCCGAATCTCGTAACCCCTTTCCATGGAGAAACACGTAAGAATACATGATCTCCGACGTTGAATCTCTCATCTCTCCGATGAAGATCGGCATAACTCTTTTGTCGTTCTTGTGCTGTCTGTATTCGTTGTCGGATCATTTGGATCTTTTCGGTCGTCAAGCGTACCAACTCGGGTCCCAACAGTTTTGCTTCTCCTACCTCATTCCAACATACTGGAGAGCGACATTTGCGTCCATATAAAGCCTCGAATGGAGCCATACCTATACTTGCTTGGTAACTGTTGTTGTAGGAAAATTCCACCAATGGCAAGTACTTATCCCAACTTCCTTTGAAATCTAGTACGCAAAGTCTCAAAAGATCTTCGAGGGTCTGGATCGTCCTTTCCGATTGTCCGTCCGTTTGAGGATGGTATGCAGAACTAAAACGTAGTTCAGTGCCCATAGCTTTTTGTAGACTGATCCAAAAGCGTGAAGTGAATCTAGGATCTCGATCAGAAACTATGGAAACTGGCATGCCATGCAATCTCACGATCTCATTTATGTACATACCGGCAAGACGTTCAAGTGAAAAGTTTTCTCGTATAGGCAAGAAATGAGCGGATTTGGTCAATCTATCTACGATGACCCAAATTGCATCTAAGCCTTGAGAAACTTTGGGAAGACCCGTCACGAAATCCATATTGATGTGTTCCCACTTCCATTCGGGAACCTCAAGTGGTTGTAAAGGACCCTTAGGTACTTGATGCTCTGCCTTGACACGTTGACAAGTTAAGCACCTTGAGATAAACTCTGCAATCTCCCTTTTCATATTATTCCACCAAAATGTATGTCGAAGATCTCGATACATCTTAGTACCTCCTGGGTGGATTGCAAACGGCGTGTTGTGTGCCTCCATCATGATTTTATGCTTTAATTCAGGATCGTTAGGAACACAGAGTCGAGAGTTGACTCGAAGTATTCCTTTCTCGTCGATTCTTGCTTCGGGAATGGTACCTTCTTGTACTTTCTTTATCATGTTTATCAGTTCCGGATCGGTAGCTTGAGCAGCTTTAATTTTATCGATTAAAGCTGGTTCTACTTGCACGTGAGCAATCTTCGAGTGGGTCCCTAGTGTCTTTAGCTGTATCTCCATCTTTTGCAAGTCGTACAAAATACACTTTTGTGTTGTCAGCAGTGCACTTGTACTCGCCTAAGATCTTCTGCTCAAAGCGTCAGCTCCAACGTTTGCCTTACCCGGGTGATACTGGATTGTGTGATCATAATCCTTCAACAGCTCAAGCCAACGTCGTTGTCGCATGTTGAGTTCCTTCTGGGTGAAGAAATACTTGAGACTTTTATGATCCGTATAGATATCCACTTTCTCTCCGTACAAGTAGTGTCTCCAGATCTTCAACGCGAAAACGACTGCTGCCAACTCTAGATCATGAGTAGGATAATTTTTCTCATAATCTTTGAGTTGTCGAGAGGCATAAGCTATAACCTTTTCATGTTGCATAAGGACACAACCTAGACCTTTGCCTGAAGCATCGCTATATATGACGAATTTTCCTGATCCTGATAGAATGGTCAGAACAGGAGCTGAAACAAGTCTCTTCTTGAGTTCTTGAAAACTCTTCTCGCATTCCTCGCTCGAATGATACCGATATCTAATAATCAAACTTTCATCTCTTGGCGTTCTATGGGAGCCATTTGGTATTGGGCTTTGGAAAATGGGCTTAGTACCGGGTTTAAGATCGATACAAAGTTCAATTTCTCGGTTTGAGGGTGAGCCAGGAAGTTCCTCAGGAAAAACGTCAGGAAACTCATTAACAATGGAAATATCATTCAAGTTTGACGTGTTTTTGTTCAAATCAGTAACATGAGCTAAAAAGGCTTGACATCCGTTTTTCAATAAACGAATGACTTTATGGCTAGAAATAACAGTTATAGATTTCAATGGTTTAGTTGCTTGAATTTGCATGACAGGTTGATTAGGAATATGAAAACTAATAATCTTATGAAAACAATCAATTTTAGCATGATGGGTAGTCAACCAATCAATTCCTAAAATCACATCAAATTCATGCATCTCCAAAGAAATAAGGTCAACAGGTAATGTGAGGTTGTTGATTTGAACTAGGCAAGATTTATAGACAGTAGATGTAATGGTCATTTCTCCTAATGGGGTTTCAACTGATAAGTCAAAGTCCAAATTTTCAGGAGTTAAGTTTAAACGCTGAGCACATGCAGGTGAGATAAAAGAATGGGTAGAACCAGTATCTAACAAAGCGTAGACTTCACGAGAATTTATGAATAGCTTACCGGTTATCACCTCATTCCGTTTCTTGACTGTTATCGTTAAATCGAATCCCGAGTACTTCATTCGGATCTTCACGTATTTCAACCATGGGAATACCACTAAATAATTCTCTAACGAATTGTTTCTCGGATTCCTCAACTTCATCAGTAGTAACGTAACAATGATTTCTATAAGAATAATATTTTCGATAGACTGCAGTTTCCACGATAGTGATTAACTTAACCTGAATTCCTCTAAATTGTAACGCCCAAAAGTATAGAAACATCATTTTTAAATAATCTTGAAACTCATAGCTGGAACACCATAAATCCCAAAGACTAATATGAAAAGTCCATATATTTTGATCCTTTGTTATAGAGCATAACCAGGTGATATGACTCTCCCAATTAGTGAGTAAATTAAAGGCAATAATTTCCTCAAGTTCATTACTTCCTTTAATTGCTTCTAATAATGGATCTGGAACGACTGTAGCAGAACTTTCACCTTCATCCTTACTGGATAGAACACGCATAATTTTTGCCTTAGGCAAATGATTCAACTCTGAGTTTGTAAGAAGATTATTCGTCGCCTCTTGTTTTGCAGCTACATTTGTTTCGGTCATTTCATAGTTAACCTCCTGATTTCCAGATGTCATACTTAACTGTGGTCACAAAATAAATGTTAGTTCAAACAAACTGACTCATTACTTCATGTCCCTATATTCAAATCAACTAATTAGATAATAAAATCTAATTTAGGTGGGACACACTAGTGACTGATTATATTCGTCTCTCCCCTCCTAGTTCTACCCCAGATCTCCATTAAAGACCATATCCCTAAGCTCTGATGCCAACTGTGACGCCCCCAAATCTAGGCCCACACAGCCCAAACTTGAGTCGTCAAAAGACTACAACAAAATTATTACAACAAAGCACAACGTACAACAATACCGTGTATAATAATACACAACTAAGTCTTCACTATTATTGTCACACTATTTTACAACACGTGAAGACTATAATATATATCCCTCGGACTCCCACTCCATTCCTCGGCTAGACCCAGCTACGTTCTCATATCCTGTTGAAAAATAATGGAACAAAAGGGTGAGCTCAAATAGCCCAGTAAGAAATATCATGACTAAGATAATGACGAATAAAGTATCATTAGCCTTCAACAGGTGAGTTCTTGATAGAATACAACAGAATACAAGGTGTATATCAAAAACTGCAGTTAAATTCTTGAACAATGTTCAGATCAATAATAGCGGCGGAATGAGCAATCTATTAGAAGAATAATGTAGACTATAATGTCCACGTGCTTCTCTTTTTAGTAAAAACATCATCAACTTTTATCATCTGAAATACCATTAGTCAAGATAATACAAATTCACAGTTCCTGGTCATAATCATGCAAATCAACAGTTCATATACGCATTACGGGCCAGAGAGAACATTCAATATAGCACCAGCGGTCATGATTATACCAGATTCAGCCTTTGGTCATAATCATACCAAACAACAGTTCATCTATGCACTACGGGCCAAAGAGAACTTTCAATATAACACCAACGGTCATGATTATACCAGATTCAGCCTTTGGTCATAATCATACCAAACAACAGTTCATCTATGCACTACGGGCCAAAGAGAACTTTCACCACGTGTCATAAAAGACACCGAACAGATGTATCGCCTTTAACCTATTATATCGCCTTTAACCTATCATCTGTTCAACAAATATATCACATCTGTGCCCCCGGCCACAGATATTCACAATACATTGATTCTTGAAGATTAATAACAGTGATACGAATGATGAACAGAAGAAACAGGATAAACAATAGGTATCAGAAGTTTACTTTGGGCAGATTCAAATAATGTCCAAATTGTCAACATGATGTGGAGTGAAATTTAAAAATGTTATTCAAGATTCTCAGTTCAGAATAACGGTTACAGTTCAATAGAAAGATTCAGAAAATAGGAAGGTTCAGTTGAAATAATGAAGTTCAACTATTATGGAACATATAATATTTTCAGGAATTATAGAAGCAATAGTTCCATAATAAGTTTCGATTTAGGAGTATGAAAGAAAATAATATCCCTTACCGTAGCAAGTTCAAGAGTGTAAAAAAAAATGACATTTCTTACCTTAACACGTGACTGGACATTGATTTAAATGAGGTTGATCAACCTATATATTTTTAATATAATCAGTAAATATCACATATAAAAATTCATGGTGCGTACTAACTCGTATATTATAAATTTGTTAAAAGTGATTTGATCAAATAGTATAATATAATAACAAAATGATAAAAACTTAAAATTAAATTACTATTCTCGAAGTTACTATTCAGGGGTTACTGTTCACTCGCGGGTTACTATTCATCCCGGAGTTACTATTCATCCCGAGGTTACTATTCATTCACGGCGTTACTATTCACAGTATATAAAAATATATAATTTTTCAAAATAAAGTCTTCCAAAAAAAGTCTTTTAAAGGAAGATTTGTGAATACCGTGAAAATAGGAATTTATGAAATAACTACTCTTTAATAAAAGACTTACTTGAAAAATTCCTGCACTCCTTTTGGCTTTCAAACTCTCAAAATAGCCTTACTATTATCAGAGAAAACTCATAAAATTCTTATAGAAAAATTTTATGTTTTAGGTGTGATTTTTCTATTCAGCTGAATAAGCTATTTATAGGAGAAAAGAAGTTACTATGCGTGGTAGGTGAGAAGAAAATTTTTCAGCAAAGGCTGCTGCGCAGCCTCCGCCAACTCTCAGCAACCAAAATCACATTTCTCACATTTCATGTGGGCCCCACAGTGGGTCCCACATGTTTCTTACTATTCACTTACTATTCACGTTACTATTCACGTCACTATTCACGTTACTATTTCAAATAGTAAAATTAATTATTTTATTATTTATTTATTTATTTATTCTTCCTGTGAGTCCAACATATAAAATAATGTTACCACAATAATGTAAGAAACACGTTACATATTTTTATTAATTTAATAATATAAATTATAGTATATTTGTAACTGTGACAATTATTAGGTTCAATAATTTTAAACTACAGTGCACCAACAATTATTGACTCGATGATATGAAATACAGTGCAATGACAATTATTGAATCAATAATGCAAAATACTGTGTAGCAACAATAATTGAATTGATAATATAAAATATTATGCAGTGACAATTATTGATGAAATGATGCGTAACAATTACGGTGTCAATTATCAGACCAATAATATGAGACACTGTGCAATACCGTGTGCTACTGTAGAGTACCGTGTGCTACAGAAAATACCATAAATTACCGTATGCTACTATTCTTTTATCACCGGTATTTTAACAGTTAACACCGTTGACTATTTTTATTTAAAAAGGTTACTTCTGTCGTTTTCTATATCCGACAAATATTCCGTTGTGGGGTCCACAAATAATTTGTTATTTCGGCGCCGTCGTACGGCCCGAATATTCCCCGACAAAACGAATATTCCCCGACAAAACGAATATTGTCCGTCAAAATAAAATTTGCATATAACATCCTTAACTTTCAATTTCGTCAATTTAACCACTTACTGTTTCAGGAAAAATATATATGAAGAAAAATTAAATTTTGTATTTCATAAATTCGGGGTCTTACAACCTCCCCTCCTTATGAAATTTCGTCCCCGAAATTGACGTACCTGGCATTTCGAAGAGGTATGGATACCTAGACTTCATCTCAGATTCTAGCTCCCAGGTCATTTCCTCAATATCTTGGTTCCTCCATAAAACCTTAACTTGAGGTATAACCTTTGAGCGTAAGATCTGCTCCTTCTTATCTAGGATCTTAACAGGTACTTCCTCATACGTTAAATCTTCTGCTATAACGTCTGGTTCTAACTCAATGACGTGGTTTGGGTCCTTCACATATTTACGTAACATAGATATGTGAAAAACGTTATGGATGCGAGACATACTTGGTGGTAAGGCTAGTCTGTAAGCTACAGTTCCCACCCGATCGAGGATTTCAAATGGGCCAATAAATCGAGGGTTGAGTTTTCCTTTCTTTCCGAATCTCGTAACCCCTTTCCATGGAGAAACACGTAAGAATACATGATCTCCGACGTTGAATCTCTCATCTCTCCGATGAAGATCGGCATAACTCTTTTGTCGTTCTTGTGCTGTCTGTATTCGTTGTCGGATCATTTGGATCTTTTCGGTCGTCAAGCGTACCAACTCGGGTCCCAACAGTTTTGCTTCTCCTACCTCATTCCAACATACTGGAGAGCGACATTTGCGTCCATATAAAGCCTCGAATGGAGCCATACCTATACTTGCTTGGTAACTGTTGTTGTAGGAAAATTCCACCAATGGCAAGTACTTATCCCAACTTCCTTTGAAATCTAGTACGCAAAGTCTCAAAAGATCTTCGAGGGTCTGGATCGTCCTTTCCGATTGTCCGTCCGTTTGAGGATGGTATGCAGAACTAAAACGTAGTTCAGTGCCCATAGCTTTTTGTAGACTGATCCAAAAGCGTGAAGTGAATCTAGGATCTCGATCAGAAACTATGGAAACTGGCATGCCATGCAATCTCACGATCTCATTTATGTACATACCGGCAAGACGTTCAAGTGAAAAGTTTTCTCGTATAGGCAAGAAATGAGCGGATTTGGTCAATCTATCTACGATGACCCAAATTGCATCTAAGCCTTGAGAAACTTTGGGAAGACCCGTCACGAAATCCATATTGATGTGTTCCCACTTCCATTCGGGAACCTCAAGTGGTTGTAAAGGACCCTTAGGTACTTGATGCTCTGCCTTGACACGTTGACAAGTTAAGCACCTTGAGATAAACTCTGCAATCTCCCTTTTCATATTATTCCACCAAAATGTATGTCGAAGATCTCGATACATCTTAGTACCTCCTGGGTGGATTGCAAACGGCGTGTTGTGTGCCTCCATCATGATTTTATGCTTTAATTCAGGATCGTTAGGAACACAGAGTCGAGAGTTGACTCGAAGTATTCCTTTCTCGTCGATTCTTGCTTCGGGAATGGTACCTTCTTGTACTTTCTTTATCATGTTTATCAGTTCCGGATCGGTAGCTTGAGCAGCTTTAATTTTATCGATTAAAGCTGGTTCTACTTGCACGTGAGCAATCTTCGAGTGGGTCCCTAGTGTCTTTAGCTGTATCTCCATCTTTTGCAAGTCGTACAAAATACACTTTTGTGTTGTCAGCAGTGCACTTGTACTCGCCTAAGATCTTCTGCTCAAAGCGTCAGCTCCAACGTTTGCCTTACCCGGGTGATACTGGATTGTGTGATCATAATCCTTCAACAGCTCAAGCCAACGTCGTTGTCGCATGTTGAGTTCCTTCTGGGTGAAGAAATACTTGAGACTTTTATGATCCGTATAGATATCCACTTTCTCTCCGTACAAGTAGTGTCTCCATATCTTCAACGCGAAAACGACTGCTGCCAACTCTAGATCATGAGTAGGATAATTTTTCTCATAATCTTTGAGTTGTCGAGAGGCATAAGCTATAACCTTTTCATGTTGCATAAGGACACAACCTAGACCTTTGCCTGAAGCATCGCTATATATGACGAATTTTCCTGATCCTGATAGAATGGTCAGAACAGGAGCTGAAACAAGTCTCTTCTTGAGTTCTTGAAAACTCTTCTCGCATTCCTCGCTCGAATGATACCGATATCTAATAATCAAACTTTCATCTCTTGGCGTTCTATGGGAGCCATTTGGTATTGGGCTTTGGAAAATGGGCTTAGTACCGGGTTTAAGATCGATACAAAGTTCAATTTCTCGGTTTGAGGGTGAGCCAGGAAGTTCCTCAGGAAAAACGTCAGGAAACTCATTAACAATGGAAATATCATTCAAGTTTGACGTGTTTTTGTTCAAATCAGTAACATGAGCTAAAAAGGCTTGACATCCGTTTTTCAATAAACGAATGACTTTATGGCTAGAAATAACAGTTATAGATTTCAATGGTTTAGTTGCTTGAATTTGCATGACAGGTTGATTAGGAATATGAAAACTAATAATCTTATGAAAACAATCAATTTTAGCATGATGGGTAGTCAACCAATCAACTCCTAAAATCACATCAAATTCATGCATCTCCAAAGAAATAAGGTCAACAGGTAATGTGAGGTTGTTGATTTGAACTAGGCAAGATTTATAGACAGTAGATGTAATGGTCATTTCTCCTAATGGGGTTTCAACTGATAAGTCAAAGTCCAAATTTTCAGGAGTTAAGTTTAAACGCTGAGCACATGCAGGTGAGATAAAAGAATGGGTAGAACCAGTATCTAACAAAGCGTAGACTTTACGAGAATTTATGAATAGCTTACCGGTTATCACCTCATTCTGTTTCTTGACTGTTATCGTTAAATCGAATCCCGAGTACTTCATTCGGATCTTCACGTATTTCAACCATGGGAATACCACTAAATAATTCTCTAACGAATTCTTTCTCGGATTCCTCAACTTCATCAGTAGTAACGTAACAATGATTTCTATAAGAATAATATTTTCGATAGACTGCAGTTTCCACGATAGTGATTAACTTAACCAGAATTCCTCTAAATTGTAACGCCCAAAAGTATAGAAACATCATTTTTAAATAATCTTGAAACTCATAGCTGGAACACCATAAATCCCAAAGACTAATATGAAAAGTCCATATATTTTGATCCTTTGTTATAGAGCATAACCAGGTGATATGACTCTCCCAATTAGTGAGTAAATTAAAGGCAATAATTTCCTCAAGTTCATTACTTCCTTTAATTGCTTCTAATAATGGATCTGGAACGACTGTAGCAGAACTTTCACCTTCAAAATTTCTGGATAGAACACGCATAATTTTTGCCTTAGGCAAATGATTCAACTCTGAGTTTGTAAGAAGATTATTCGTCGCCTCTTGTTTTGCAGCTACATTTGTTTCGGTCATTTCATAGTTAACCTCCTGATTTCCAGATGTCATACTTAACTGTGGTCACAAAATAAATGTTAGTTCAAACAAACTGACTCATTACTTCATGTCCCTATATTCAAATCAACTCATTAGATAATAAAATCTAATTTAGGTGGGACACACTAGTGACTGATTATATTCGTCTCTCCCCTCCTAGTTCTACCCCAGATCTCCATTAAAGACCATATCCCTAAGCTCTGATGCCAACTGTGACGCCCCCAAATCTAGGCCCACACAGCCCAAACTTGAGTCGTCAAAAGACTACAACAAAATTATTACAACAAAGCACAACGTACAACAATACCGTGTATAATAATACACAACTAAGTCTTCACTATTATTGTCACACTATTTTACAACACGTGAAGACTATAATATATATCCCTCGGACTCCCACTCCATTCCTCGGCTAGACCCAGCTACGTTCTCATATCCTGTTGAAAAATAATGGAACAAAAGGGTGAGCTCAAATAGCCCAGTAAGAAATATCATGACTAAGATAATGACGAATAAAGTATCATTAGCCTTCAACAGGTGAGTTCTTGATAGAATACAACAGAATACAAGGTGTATATCAAAAACTGCAGTTAAATTCTTGAACAATGTTCAGATCAATAATAGCGGCGGAATGAGCAATCTATTAGAAGAATAATGTAGACTATAATGTCCACGTGCTTCTCTTTTTAGTAAAAACATCATCAACTTTTATCATCTGAAATACCATTAGTCAAGATAATACAAATTCACAGTTCCTGGTCATAATCATGCAAATCAACAGTTCATATACGCATTACGGGCCAGAGAGAACATTCAATATAGCACCAGCGGTCATGATTATACCAGATTCAGCCTTTGGTCATAATCATACCAAACAACAGTTCATCTATGCACTACGGGCCAAAGAGAACTTTCAATATAGCACCAGCGGTCATGATTATACCAGATTCAGCCTTTGGTCATAATCATACCAAACAACAGTTCATCTATGCACTACGGGCCAAAGAGAACTTTCAATATAACACCAACGGTCATGATTATACCAGATTCAGCCTTTGGTCATAATCATACCAAACAACAGTTCATCTATGCACTACGGGCCAAAGAGAACTTTCAATATAACAACAACGGTCATGATTATACCAGATTCAGCCTTTGGTCATAATCATACCAAACAACAGTTCATCTATGCACTACGGGCCAAAGAGAACTTTCACCACGTGCCATAAAAGACACCGAACAGATGTATCGCCTTTAACCTAATATATCGCCTTTAACCTATCATCTGTTTAACAAATATATCACATCTGTGCCCCCGGCCACAGATATTCACAACAGCTTGATTCTTGATGATTAATACAAATAACAGTGATACAAATGATGAACAGAAGAACAGGATAAACAATAAGTATCGGAAGTTTACTTTGTGCAGATTCAAATAATGTCCAAATTGTCAACATGATGTGGAGTGAAATTTAAAAATAATATTCAAAATCCACAGTTCAGAATAACGGTTACAGTTCAATAGAAAGATTCAGAAAATAGGAAGGTTCAGTTGAAATAATGAAGTTCAACTATTATGGAACATATAATATTTTCAGGAATTATAGAAGCAATAGTTCCATAATAAGTTTCGATTCAGGAGTATGAAAGAAAATAATATCCCTTACCGTAGCAAGTTCAAGAGTGTAAAAAAATGACATTTCTTACCATAGTAAGTTTAAGAATATGAAGGAAAATGACATCCCTTACCGTAGTAAGTTCAAGAGTGTAAAAAAAATGACATTTCTTACCTTAACACGTGACTGGATATTGATTTAAATGAGATTGATCAACCTATATATTTATAATAAAATTAGTAATTACAACATGTAAACTTCAAAGTGTATGATAACTCATATATTATGAACTATCAAAATTATATATATTTAACATAATTTTTGTAGTATAAAATACCAACTTTAAAATAGTTTTAAAAATAATATTCCAAAATAAATCTTCCAAAGAAAGCTTTTAAAAATGAATCTTCTCAAAGAAGAGTCTTCTAAAGGAAGATTTGTGAATACCGTGAAAAATAGGAATTTATAAAATTACTACTCTTTAATAAAAGACTTACTTGAAAAATTCCTGCACTCCTTTTGGCTTTCAAACACTCAAAATAGCCTTACTATTCTCAGAGAAAACTCATAAAATTCTTATAGAAAAATTGTATATTTTAGGTGTGATTTTTCTATTCAGCTGAGCAAACTATTTATAAGAGAAAAGAGGTTACTATGCGAGGTAGGTGGGGGTAGGTGGCTGGCTGCTGCTCGCCAGCAGCAGCAGCCTCGTGCTGCAATTTTTTTCTCCAACTTCTTCAACTTCACCAACTCATGTGGGCCCCACCAATGGGTCCACATGTTTCTTACTATTCACTTACTATTCACGTTACTATTCACGTCACTATTTCAAATAGTAAAATTAATTATTTTTTTATTTTTTATTTATTTATTCTTCCTGTGAGTCCAACATATAAAATAATGTTACCACAATAATGTAAGAAACACGTTACATATTTTTATTAATTTAATAATATAAATTATAGTGTATTTGCTACTGTGACAATTATTAGATTCAATAATTTTAAAAACAGTGCAGCAACAATTATTGAGTCGATGATATGAAATACAGTGTAATGACAATTATTGAATCAATAATGCAAAATACTGTGTAACGACAATTATTGAATTGATAATATAAAATATTATGTAGTGACAATTATTGATGAAATGATGCGCAACAGTTACGGTGTCAATTATCAGACCAATAATATGAGACACTGTGCAATACCGTGTGCTATTGTAGAGTACCGCATGCTACAGTAAAATACCATAAATTATCGTATACTACTATTCTTTTATCACCGGTATTTTAACAGTTAACACCGTTGACTATTTTTATTTAAAAAGGTTACTTCTGTCGTTTTCTATATCCGACAGATATTCCGTTGTGGGGTCCACCAATAATTAGTTATTTCGGCGCCGTCGTACGGCCCGAATATTCCCCGACAAAACGAATATTGTCCGACAAAATAAAATTTGCACATAACATCCTTAACTTTCAATTTTGTTAATTTAACCGCTTACTGTTTCATGAAAAAAAAATATGAAGAAAAATTAAATTTTATATTTCATAAAATTCGGGGTCTTACAACCTCCCCTCCTTATGAAATTTCGTCCCCGAAATTGACGTACCGGGCATTTCAAAGTTATCCTCCTGATTTCCAGATGCCATACTAAACTGTGGTCACAAAATAATTGTTAGTTCAAACAAACTGACTCATCACTTCCTGTTCCTACATTCAAATCGATTCGTTAGATAACAAAATCTAATTTAGGTGGGATACACTAGTGACTGATTCTATCCGTATCTCCCCTCCTAGTTTTAACCCCAGATCTCCATTAAAGACCATATCCCTAAGCTCTGATACCAACTGTGACGCCCCCCAAATCTAGGCCCACACAGCCCAAACTTGAGTCGTCAAAAGACTACAACAAAATTATTACAACAAAGCACAACGTACAACAATACCGTGTATAATAATACACAACTAAGTCTTCACTATTATTGCCACACTATTTTACAACACGTGAAGACTATAATAGATATCCCTCGGACTCTCACTCCATTCCCCGGCTAGACCCAGCTACGTTCTCATATCCTGTTAAAAAATAATGGAACAAAAGGGTGAGCTCAAATAGCCCAGTAAGAAATATCATGACTAAGATAATGACGAATAAATTATCATTAGCCTTCAACAGGTGAGTTCTTGATAAAATACAACAGAATACAAGGTGTATATCAAAAACTGCAGTTAAATTCTTAAACAACGTTCAGATCAATAATAGCGGCGGAATGAGCAATCTATTAGAAGAATAATGTAGACTATAATGTCCACGCGCTTCTCTTTTTCGTAAAAACATCATCAACTTTTATCATCTGAAATACCATTAGTCAAGATAATACAAATTCACAGTTCCTGGTCATAATCATGCAAATCAATAGTTCATCTATGCACTACGGGCCAAAGAGAACATTCACCACGTGTCATAAAAGACACCGAACAGATGTATCGCCTTTAACCTAGTATATCGCATTTAACCTATCATCTGTTCAACAATTATATCACATCTGTGCCCCCGGCCACAGATATTCACAACAGCTTGATTCTTGATGATTAATACAAATAACAGTGATACAAATGATGAACAGAAGAACAGGATAAACAATAAGTATCGGAAGTTTACTTTGTGCAGATTCAAATAATGTCCAAATTGTCAACATGATGTGGAGTGAAATTTAAAAATAATATTCAAAATCCACAGTTCAGAATAACGGTTACAGTTCAATAGAAAGATTCAGAAAATAGGAAGGTTCAGTTGAAATAATGAAGTTCAACTATTATGGAACATATAATATTTTCAGGAATTATAGAAGCAATAGTTCCATAATAAGTTTCGATTCAGGAGTATGAAAGAAAATAATATCCCTTACCGTAGCAAGTTCAAGAGTGTAAAAAAATGATATTTCTTACCATAGTAAGTTTAAGAATATGAAGGAAAATGACATCCCTTACCGTAGTAAGTTCAAGAGTGTAAAAAAAATGACATTTCTTACCTTAACACGTGACTGGATATTGATTTAAATGAGATTGATCAACCTATATATTTATAATAAAATTAGTAATTACAACATGTAAACTTCAAAGTGTATGATAACTCATATATTATGAACTATCAAAATTATATATATTTAACATAATTTTTGTAGTATAAAATACCAACTTTAAAATAGTTTTAAAAATAATATTCCAAAATAAATCTTCCAAAGAAAGCTTTTAAAAATGAATCTTCTCAAAGAAGAGTCTTCTAAAGGAAGATTTGTGAATACCGTGAAAAATAGGAATTTATAAAATTACTACTCTTTAATAAAAGACTTACTTGAAAAATTCCTGCACTCCTTTTGGCTTTCAAACACTCAAAATAGCCTTACTATTCTCAGAGAAAACTCATAAAATTCTTATAGAAAAATTCTATATTTTAGGTGTGATTTTTCTATTCAGCTGAGCAAGCTATTTATAAGAGAAAAGAGGTTACTATGCGAGGTAGGTGGGGGTAGGTGGCTGGCTGCTGCTCGCCAGCAGCAGCAGCCTCGTGCTGCAATTTTTTTCTCCAACTTCTTCAACTTCACCAACTCATGTGGGCCCCACCAATGGGTCCACATGTTTCTTACTATTCACTTACTATTCACGTTACTATTCACGTCACTATTCACGTTACTATTTCAAATAGTAAAATTAATTATTTTTTTTTTTTTTTTTATTTATTCTTCCTGTGAGTCCAACATATAAAATAATGTTACCACAATAATGTAAGAAACACGTTACATATTTTTATTAATTTAATAATATAAATTATAGTGTATTTGCTACTGTGACAATTATTAGATTCAATAATTTTAAAAACAGTGCAGCAACAATTATTGAGTCGATGATATGAAATACAGTGTAATGACAATTATTGAATCAATAATGCAAAATACTGTGTAACGACAATTATTGAATTGATAATATAAAATATTATGTAGTGACAATTATTGATGAAATGATGCGCAACAGTTACGGTGTCAATTATCAGACCAATAATATGAGACACTGTGCAATACCGTGTGCTATTGTAGAGTACCGCATGCTACAGTAAAATACCATAAATTATCGTATACTACTATTCTTTTATCACCGGTATTTTAACAGTTAACACCGTTGACTATTTTTATTTAAAAAGGTTACTTCTGTCGTTTTCTATATCCGACAGATATTCCGTTGTGGGGTCCACCAATAATTAGTTATTTCGGCGCCGTCGTACGGCCCGAATATTCCCCGACAAAACGAATATTGTCCGACAAAATAAAATTTGCACATAACATCCTTAACTTTCAATTTTGTTAATTTAACCGCTTACTGTTTCATGAAAAAAAAATATGAAGAAAAATTAAATTTTATATTTCATAAAATTCGGGGTCTTACATTTCGTCGAGGATTATTAATTTAGGTCACTCTTAGGATTAGATCACTCTTAGCCCAGGCTGTGTGGGCTCAGAAATGAAAGTTTCGGGGACTCGTGGAGGCCACTCTTAGGTCTCGTTCATTTATTTATGTCTTGTTCGTTTTAGTTCATTAAGTTCATTAGGTCAAATGTAAACTCTAATTTTATACATGACTCACGGATTTGAAAAATTAAAATGAGTGAAAGAAAAAAATAGGGAAAGTAATAAAATAGAGAGTGAAATATTGATTTATTCAATTTCAGCTGGAATGAGTCATTTCATATCATCTATTAAGAAATAAAATTCATAAATTTGCAAGGAATAAGAATGGTTCATCCATTCCAATGGAACAATCAAACAAAATTTAAAATTTTCATCCTATAGGAATGATTCATTCCATTCCCACATTCATTTCTCCAATCCAAATATAGTATCAGTGTCTGAGGTTAGGTTTCATGTCCCCCTTAACCCATTGTGATAATTATAAATAAAGAAATTATAATAAAAAAAATAAATGCACAAATGAAACAACACAAAAATAAATTGCTAGGTGAAGTAATATTTAAGAAATAGACTTTAGAAACATCTTTACACTCTTTATTTATCTTTCATGCTTTATTACAATACAACTTTTACAAATTGTTTGGAATACACACTTGGTGAATAAAAACAACATATATACACTGATTATTGCATTAAATAATGAACGACATCATGGAAATCAAGTTGATATTTTAGCTTCAACATGGTGGCATGTCCGGTGGTGATGGCAGTATTTTTTCTCCTGGGCGTTCCCCATTTCTTACTATGAATGCCATCATCATTCCCCAACTTGTGTGACGCTCAAAATGGCAATGCATCAACCACACTCCTGAAAAAAAAAATAAAGGTTCAAGATTTCATCTCTACAAAATAATAATGACAATTACAATAACTATTATAATTATTATACATAATCGAATAAGACTAAATCACAAATTATACCCAATGGTTTAGAATTGAAATCGATTTTCATCCAAATATTTTTTTCAATCAAAAACACTCTAATATTTGTGAGCTAAATCAATTTGCACTCTCTGCGTGTTAGGGTGCAAATTGTTTTGATACAGAGAGTGCAAATTTTTAAAGTGCTCAAAAATAAGGCGTCAACTAATCGAACCTAAAATTTGAGTGAAAATCGAATTTGATCCTAAATTATATGTCAAATAAATAGGACTAATAAATTTTACCTGGATTGTCTGCTTTGAATCTGATAGCTGTCCACCCATTCCTAGGAACTATAATAGTGTTCATCAGAGGAGGATCAACAAGATTATATCTCATAGGATCTTTCTTTTTGTCAAAATTTCCAATTCCCCAACCAACAACGTAAAAACTATACCCATGCAAATGCATGGGATGTTCTACCCCTGAAAGCAAGTTTGTTCCTTGGAAAACAAGTTCCACCGTGGAATTAAATTTAAGCACTCTAACTTCTGTATCTGACATCGGCTTTTGGAGTTCAACCGGAAGAAAATCCGCCGTGTAGTCAAATGGCAAAGGCGGGACACTCGGAAAATCATCCCCAAATACACCATCAATGCCTCTGTAATACGCCTTGAGTATGTCAACCCTAGGGAGCACAAATGAAATATTGTTCACACTTGCTGCAAATTTTGAATTATTTGATCCCAGACACGTACCATTGTCACATGGTAACCTATTCATAGACAATGTAAAATATAATTTTGTGCTCATATTTAATGGCACATTTACTGGATGATCATTTGTAGCTAAACTTCTGAGCCTAGCAGTGAAATCTTGGGCTGCATTCGTATCGGTGATATTTGGAAGATTTGGTAAAGGTGGTGGTGAAGATGGAGTGTAATTTCCTCGATATTCTAGTATGGCTGTGGTGGTAGTGTTGTCGAAAGTAGCGCTAGCGGCACCAGCAAAAACCCTAGCCGCCATGTAATAGTGGTCAAGAGGTTGGTTTGCTTCTAACAAAATGTCTAGGGTTTGGCCGGGGGAAATTGTGATATAATCAGATTTTAGAGGCTTGGAATAGGCAGCATCGGTTCCGAGGACGGTGAGGTTATGATTAGCTATCCCAAAGTAGAAAATGTTGTTCATGCCGGCATTGATCATTCGGAGCATGTAGGTCTTGCCATAATCTACTATCAACTTGAATGTATCTGCATTACAAATGTAGGAAGATTTTAGCAGTTGATAATATGCAATAACAAACAATTCGTATACCAATAATTATGTTAGAATTGAAATGTCTTCACTGATTGGTTTATAAAGTCCCTATTCGCGCTTATGACCTATCTTAAAGACGGACCTGGTTATGTCACCTAATACATTACATTACTGTTCACATCTTGTTAGCCTCATGAAATGATGAACAGATAATTAAGCGACTTGTTCATAATGGAAAATTTTTCCACAGACAATAATTAAAAATTGTATTATTAGAAAAGCTCCAATATCAAAATTTCAACGCCCAAAAATTCTAGCCATCTAAATATTTGGAGAAGGCATGTGGTGAGGAACATTTCAACGACCCAAGTGAGTCATTTAATTAATGACAAGATAGAAAAGTTAAAATGAAAATACAAATAAATATATTACAAACCTGATTTTGAGCATGGATATAGATCACCAGGTTGACCATTGATAGAAAGAGCATCAGAAACATTTGGGTCTCCTCCTGTCCTAAGGAACTCGTCCAAAACTTCCTGCACATCACTTTTCCACCAGTCCCCTGCATTTCATTTCAACATCATCATATATTAGCATAAATATAATTTATTATGGTGGATATTGTCAAAGTAAAAATAATGTTGTCAGAGTAATAAGTGTCGCATAAATTGTTATGTGTTGTTAGAATAATTGCAAAAAATATCATTAACTATATACTCTCGTGGTAGTTTTATTTGTACTCCGTATAATATCAACAACTTAATTCAATTGAGATTCATTTTATGGAGGAGTGAACATATATTAGTTATAAATTAATTAGTCAAATAGATATATAGTAGAAATAACCTAATATGATGGGTACTTCTTTGTCAGGCTTAGGGAATGGATAATTTGTTCCCTTTTTAGGGTAAATAACGATAGCTCCGTGGACAGTTGCTCGTGACCAATCGCTGTGAGCGTGCCACCATAGCGTTCCTTCCTCGTCGGACAATACAATTTTTTGGCTAAACTTTGCTCCTGGTTGAATTGGGCACTGGGTTATAAACTCCGGACCATCGCTCCATGGATTCCTTGGCTGTTTTACTCCATGCCTGTATAAGACTTATTTAGTACTCCCGATCCATTCCAAAACTAATGATACTTATAACGATAATTTTGTGTTATTCAATATTTTCTTAATACTAGCTAAATAATTTATAGTAATGGTATAATGCTAAAATTTATCTCTAATTTTATTACAGAGATAGAGTATTACTTACTCTATCCATATTAAGGTTTGGACAAGTCTATACACACAACAACCTAACACTAAATTAAACATTACATCAATCTACAATATTAAAAAGTAGAACATTACACGAATTTTAATATCATACTCCACTTTTTAATTGTGTAAATGAATACAGTGTTTGATTGTTATATACTTATACTTGTTGTTAAGGTTTTATCAAGATACAGAGACAATAACTAGAATAAAGATACATGTGATTAGAATAATAATTCGAAGACCAAACTTGTTATTGAGAAAATTCATGTTGAATTGTGCTGTACTTAAGGTAAAGTTTAATGTGTCAATTATTCAAATAAAATAAGTAAAAATAATTATTTTCTTCAAAAGTCAAATGTTAAAAGTTTCATTTGTTTTTGGACAACAAGTATTTTCTCTCATACCAGTGAATGGTGACATTTTGGGTGCCATTGTTATGAACATCCACGATGATCGTATCACCTCTTTCAGCATAGAGGGTTGGACCAGGAAATTGTCCATTAACCGTCAAGATGTTCTTGGTGCTACAAAGTCTTGTATATGGAGCTTCTTTCACCTGCAAAGAATAAATTTAAGCCCTCTTAATTATAATTATTTTTGTATATCCAACCGAATGAAACTTTCAAATAAAAAGAATAGATGCTAGATACACCAAAACCACACACACATTGATGTGTTAAATATAGACGATTGATATTCTCAGAACAAAAATTATTGTGTTAGTGCAAATTAACATTCAACTACATACACTCTTAAAATTGTTCTAACAGCATTTAAAATTTTAAGTGAAACTTATTCTAATAATATTATTTTTATTTTGAGAATATCATTCGCGTAAACATACCACAAATGTTGTACGACGAATGAGAGCGTTGGAGAGGAATGCACTAGTAAAAAACAAAAACCCGAAAAATTGAAGTACAAAAACTTTCATATTGAACCAAAGTTTGTAGCTATGAATCCTTTTTTCTTTTCAATTTCCTTTCAACAAGTTGTTAATGAAATTTACAGGAATTCCTAGTAAGGTATTTATAGGGGAGATAGTGGCCCTAACTTAATCAACTAATTGAAACGCGTTTTTTCCCCTCTATAACACATTCAAGTGTGGGGACCATGTATTTACGTATCAAAACATTAAACAAGGGTATTCTTCTTTGTTGAGTTGAAAATTCTTAAATGTCTAACAAATTATTAATGCACAATTAATGCATGCATGGGACTGGAAAATGTTTTAAAAGTATTTTGCATTAAAAACTTCATTTTTAAGCTACCATTACTAAATTAACTAACAAATTATTACTTCCTCCGTCTCAGGATAAAAGTCTTAATTGACTTTTTACACATATTAAGAAATATGATAAAATGATAAAATTGTCCCTATTTGAATTCCCATTCAATTGCATAGTTTTCTGCACATGACTAGTGATACTCCACAATTAATACAAAAGATATTATAGACAAATTATTGTAAAAAATAGATTATTTAAGATAAATAGACATTTAATTTAGAACTATCTAAAATAGTAATAAATACTTTTATCCCAGGAAGAGGGAGTATTTTAAAAGGAAATTATGAAATAAAATTACATTCTTAATCTTTTGAGGAACGGATGAAGTAATTTTTTAATTTATTCGCTGCCCATTGATTAAATCCCATTACAAATCTAACGACTGACGAAATGATTAAAGATTTGAACGAACGTAGTTAGAGAACTAATTATATATTAATGCACGGTGGCAAATTGAACTTTTTGAAATTGCTGACCTGGTTGAAAAAGAGAGTCTTATTATATTAGGAATGCATACAAAATATATGAACGCCAAACGTAAACATGCATGAATATTTTTTAATTTAGTTTTGGCTGCATTACATTTGTACCTTTAAGTTATCAATCAGTTTAGGCTGATTTTTTTTTTTTCCAAATTTTTAGTCATATATTAATCACGTGCATTTTAATGATTGTATAATTGTTTTTTTGACTATATAAATTGAAGTCGCGAAGCAACCGAAGTCTCACCGCCTGGTACAACGTTCTCGAAATTGAAACAGCTTAATTTTCATGTCATTACCTATTTTATACTCCATGTTCCGAAAATTCATATTAATAAAAAAATTGTAATAAACATTAAAAATAAAATAAAATTAATGTCATCTTTTTTTATTTCGTGAAATGGAGACTGTAACCCAGATAAACTACCCAACTAAGTAGTAGTTGGCAATTATAAATCATAGACAATTCCAAGTTTGGTATGCATCTATATATAAAGATTAACTAGTCTCTTTTGACGATTATGCCTCCATTTATTAAAACTAAATAAATTCATAGTTTAAGTTTTAATTTTTCAAAAATTTCCTTGAAAGAAGTCCAAAAAATACAAATACATGATGGAGTATGTGATTCATATGTCTAGTCCCAGCAAAACTCGATATCTTTTTAATTGTTGCAATATAAATATTTTCCAATCCACGAACGCAACAAATTAAATTGGTTGTATAACAATTTTTGTTTTAAATTTAATATATTACTTTTAAATCATAAAAACAAAATAATCATGTTCAAGTGTGTTGGTCACAATGAAATTCTTCTTTTTAAGCAGACCCCGCATTATATAAATTGAAAAAATTCAATTTGCCATGCTATTAATACATGAGTTTTCCATGTTATTGGAACTCTTTGGTCACTATATTAGAAATTCAATGCATGTAGAATATAACGCCAAATTGATCCTGGCACTAAATTGTTATTAGTTGTGCAAATTTCATCTCGTGGGACATGAAATGAAATGTTTAGCTGTCTATTAGCTTGAGTACTTTCTGACGTGTTCAAATGCTTTTCAAATGACTAAAATGCAAAAGTGTGCACGAGTTTATCATTTTATAAAAATAAGTTTCATACGAAGTAAGAGCAATATAGATACTAATTTATTATATTATTAAATATTTAATTAGAATTTTAATAAAATAATTATAATTATTAAATATTTATTTAGATAATAAGTTATTGGTTTATATATATTATAAATTCTTTCGATCAATTATTAAGCTAAATATTAGAATAAAATGCAAATTTATTCACTTCCGCTTATAAAAAAATAATTATTTTAATTTTATTTAAGTTTGTAATGAATTCCATCTTAGTGTTTAATTATATTGACAAAATTTGCTTAAACTTCTAATCCGAGTAAAACTATAAACTCAAACTTTATTAAGTTTTAATTTAGTAATGACAAGTAACTAGTATTAATGAATCTATATAATATTTCAACTAATTTTACAGTTATTATATTTTTAAAAGTTCACATATATTAATAATATAATTTGTAGGGCGATTGGATAAAATTTTAATGAATTTGATTTAGCTAGAAATTTAATATAATAATAAAATTAACAACTGATTTTAATGTAATTAAATCGCACAATATTTTAAGAGATTTTTTTTGTTGATATTTTAATATTTTAATAAAATCGTAACACTAGAATTATTCTACATTAAATTTGTTAAGATATATTTAGATAAAAAATTGAGGTAAAAAACTTAGATGTTCCTTTTCCAATTAGAGATATAAAAAAAATCTTTTTTTTTTCTAACAAGTTGGGGTTCCTTTTGAATACTTTATAAATTTGGATATTATTTATTTGTTACAAATTTGAATAGTATTTATACTAATTTGAATAAAAAAGGAAAAGGCTGAACCAAAAAAATTGTGAAATCAAAATTTGATGAAACTAAGTTTGCATTTTAAATTATGTAGTTGATATGGTATTCGACGTTACAATATAACAAATCGCTAACTTGTGATACAATTAATGTTGTAATATTACGATTTGAATCAGTTTTACACTACTGGTTCTATTTTAAAACATTCGGTTTTACACTAATAATTATATTTTAATGGAAGAAGTTGCTAATTAATCAACTAAAAGACTGAAAACACATAAGGGCACAAAATGATATGGAAAAGTTTTGCATTTTAATTTTCCGAAAGAATAAGGGAGAAATACTATACCAAAGTTAGAGTAGTAAAATTTAGACTGAAGTACAAATTATATCTAGAGTATATATGTCACATATCTGATGCACTTTAAACTTTTAAAAATATCTCCTTATACCTTAATGTTTAATTTGCATAACAAAAAGTACACTTTGAACTCTCAACGGATCAAAAATGACTAGGAGTTCAGGTTACTCGTGTTCCCTCTCTTCACTCCTGTTTATTCGATCTTCATTTTAACCCCAAATTCACAACAAATATTTACTCTTCATCAACTCTAATTTCTAAAAATAACACGCAAATGATAACTCATTCACTTTTTCTTTCTTATTTTTCTTCATCTTCATTGTCATTAACACGTCTTTTTTCTTTTTCGTCATATCTTTATCACCACTATTATATCTCTTTCTCAATTTCATCTAATAAAAGAAGAGCAGAGAGAGATGATTAGAGATAAAAATTTGTTTATCTCTTTTGTAAGACCCCGAATTTTATGAAATACAAAATTTAATTTTTCTTCATATATATTTTTTTTTGAAATAGTAAGTGGTTAAATTAACAAAATTGAAAGTTAAGGATGTTATGTGCAAATTTTATTTTGTCGGACAATATTCGCTTTGTCGGGGAATATTCGTTTGGTCGGGGAATATTCGTGCCGTACGACGGCGCCGAAATAATAAATTATTGGTGGACCCCACAACGGAATATTTGTCGGATATAGAAAACGACAGAAATAACCTTTTTAAATAAAAATAGTCAACGGAACTGTTAAAATACCGGTGATAAAATAATAGTAGCATACGGTAGTTATTGGTATTTTCTGTAGCACTCGGTACTCTACAGTAACACACGGTATTGCATAGTGTCTCATATTTTTGGTCTGATAATTGGCACCGTAACTGTTACGCATCATTTCATCGATAATTGTCACTGCATAATATTTTATATTATCAATTCAATAATTGTTGTTACACAGTATTTTGCATTATTGATTTAATAATTGTCATTACACTGTATTTTATATCATTGAGTCAATAATTGTTGTTGCACTGTTTTTAAAATTATTGAACCTAATAATTGTCACAGTAACATATGCACAGTAATTCACATTATTGAATCAATAACTGTCATTACACAGTAACGTATGCTTTATTTTACATTATTGTTATCTCTATTATGATGTTATTTAAACAGTTGTATTTCATTAATTTATTGACTTGATATCTAAGAGCTAACTATACTGTATTTATAACAATTAGTCATAATAATTGAATTGATAAAGTTATTTGTTTATAATATAAAGTTAGGTGATTATTAGGTGATATGAAATGAATGGTGTAGATTAAAGTGTGAATTATTGTTGAATAATTGAATTGATTTGTTTATAATATAAAGTTAGGTGATTATTAGGTAATATGAAATGAATGGTGTAGATTAAAGTGTGAATTATTGTTGAATAATTAAATTGATTTGTTTATAATATAAAGTTAGGTGATTATTAGGTGATATGAAATGAATGGTGTAGATTAAAGATAATATAATATTTGAAATGGATGGTGTAGATTAAAAGATGATCTTTAAATGAATGGTTTAGATTAAATGAATGATGAGATTTTTGGCTATAAATAGAAGCCTTAACTTAAGGATTTTTCATAAACTTCCTTACTTGTTCTTTCTTTCTCTCTCTAAATACTTCTTGTGAAAGTTCTCTCTAAGTGTGCTTAAGTCATCTTGAGTATTTGTGAAGATCTATAAGTATACGTGTACTGTTCAAGTTAATCAACCTCATTTAAATCAATATCCAGTCACGTGTTACGGTAAGGGATACCATCTTTTTCATCTTCCATTATTCAAACATACTATGGTAAGGGATTATCATTATTTGATTCTCGATAATAATATTGTTTCTTCCTTACTCATAAGACGTGCCTTTTATTTCCATGTATTAAATTGTGGGAATAACCTTACGGAGCGGATTGCCGCCTGTTGGTGAATAACCTTTCGTATTCATTCATTATTAATCTCTGAGAATAACCTTACGGAGCGGATTGCCGCCTGTTTGGTGAATAACTCTTTGTACTCAAATTCTATTAAATTGTGGGAATAACCTTACGGAGCGGATTGCCGCCTGTTTGGTGAATAACTCTTTGTACTCAAATTCTATTAAATTGTGGGAATAACCTTACGGAGCGGATTGCCGCCTGTTTGGTGAATAACTCTATGTACTCAAATTCTATTAAATTGTGGGAATAACCTTACGGAGCGGATTGCCGCCTGTTGGTGAATAACCCTTTGTATTAATTTCCTTCACCTTTTGTTAATCAAACCTGCTACGGTAAGGGATATTATTTTCTTTCATACTCCTAAATCGAAATTTATTATGGAACTATTGCTTCTATAATTCCTGAAAATATTATATGTTCCATAATAATTGAACTTCATTATTTCAATTGAACCTTCCTATTTACGTGAACCTTTCTATTGAATTGTAACCGTTATTCTGAACTGTGGATCTTGAATTTCACTCCACATCATGTTGACAATTTGGACATTATTTGAATCTGTACAAAGTAAACTTCCGATACTTATTGTTATCCTATTTCTTCTGTTCATCATTTATATCATTCTAATCATCCAAAAATCAAGCTGTTGTGAATATCTGTGGCCGGGGGCACAGATGTGGTATATTTGTTGAACAGATGATAGGTTAAAGGCGATATAATAGGTTAAAGGCGATACATCTGTTCGGTGTCTTTTATGACACGTGGTGAATGTTCTCTTTGGCCCGTAGTGCAAAGATGAACTGTTGTTTGGTATGATTATGACCAAAGGCTGAATCTGGTATAATCATGACCGTTGGTGCTATATTGAATATCTTTGGCCCGTAGTACAAAGATGAACTGTTGATGTGCATGATTATGATCAGGAACTGTGAATTTGTATTATCTTGACTAATGATATTTCAGATGATAAAAGTTGATGATGTTTTTCCTAAAAAGAGAACCGAGTGGACATTATAGTCTGCATTATTCTTCTAATAGATTACTCATTCCGCTGCTATTATTGATCTGAACGTTGTTTAAGAATTTAACTGCAGTTTTTGATATAAACCTTGTAGTCTATTGTATTCTATCAAGAACTCAACTGTTGAAGACTAATGATAATTTATTCGTCATTATCTTAGTCATGATATTCTTTACTGGGCTATTTGAGCTCACCCTTTCTTTTGTTCCATTGTTTTTCAACAGGAGATGAAAACATAACAGGGTCTAGCCGGGGAATGGAGTGAGGGTCCGAGGAATAGTTATCATAGTCTTCACGTTTTGTAAAATAGTGTGGCAATAATAGTGAAGACTCAGTTGTGTATTATTATACACTGTATTGTTGTACGTTGTGCTTTGTTGTAATAATTTCGTTGTAGTATTTTGACGACTCAAGTTTGGGCTGTGTGGGCCCAGATTTGGGGGGCGTCACAGTTGGCATCAGAGCTTAGGGATATGGTCTTTAATGGAGATCTGGGGTTAGAACTAGGAGGGGAGAGACGAATAGAATCAATCACTAGTGTGTCCTACCTAAATTAGATTTTTTTTTATCTAATGAATCGATTTGAATGTAGGAACATGAAGAGATGAGTCAGTTTATTTGAACTAACATTTATTTTGTGACCACAGTTAAGTATGGCATCTGGAAATCAGGAGGTTAACTATGAAATTACCGAAACAAATGTAGCTGCAGAACAAGAAGCGACGAATAATCTTCTTACAAACTCAGAGTTGAATCATTTGCCTAAGGCAAAAATTATGCGTGTTCTATCCAGTAAGGATGAAGGTGAAAGCTCTGCTACAGTCGTTCCAGATCCATTCTTAGAAGCAATTAAAGGAAGTAACGAACTTGCGGAAATTATTGCCTTTAATTTACTCACTAATTGGGAGAGTGATATCACCTGGTTATGCTCTATAACAAAGGATCAGAATATATGGACTTTTCATATTAGTCTTTGGGATTTATGGTGTTCCAGCTATGATTTTCAAGATTATTTAAAAATGATGTTTCTATACTTTTGGGCGTTACAATTTAGAGGAATTCAGGTTAAGTTAGTCACTATCGTGGAAACTGCAGTCTATCGAAAATACTATTTTAATGGAAATCATTGGTACCTTACTACTGATGAAGTTGATGAACCCGAGAAACAGTTTGCTAGAAAATTATTCAGTGGTATTCCCATGGTTGAAATACGTGAAGATCCGAATGAAGTATTCGGGATTCGATTTGACGATAACAGTCAAGAAACCGAATGAGGTGATAACCGGTAAGCTATTCATAAATTCTCGTGAAGTCTATGCCATATTAGATACTGGCTCTATCCACTCTTTTATCTCACCTATATGTACTCAACGTTTAAATTTGACTATTGAAAACTTAAATCTTGTCTTATCAGTTGAAACCTCATTGGGAGAAATACCTATTACATTTACTATCTATAAATCTTGCCTAAGTTCAAATCAACAACCTCACATTACCTGTTGACCTTATTTCTTTAGAGATGCATGAATTTGATGTGATTTTAGGAATTGATTGGTTGACTATCCATCATGCTAAAATTGATTGTTTTCATAAGATTATTAGTTTTCATATTCCTAATCAACCTGTCATGCAAATTCAAGCAACTAAACCATTGAAATCTATAACTGTTATTTCTAGCCATAAAACCATTCGTTTATTGAAAAACGGATGTCAAGCCTTTTTAGCTCATGTCACTGATTTGAACAAAAACACGTCAAACTTGAATGATATTCTCATTGTTAATGAGTTTCCTGACGTTTTTCCTGAAGAACTTCCTGGCTTACCCCAAACCGTGAAATTGAATTCTGTATCGATCTTGAACCCGGCACTAAGCCCATTTTTAAAGTCCCACACCAAATGGCTCCCATAGAACACCAAGAGTTGAAAGTTTAATTACTAGATATCGGTATCATTCATTCTAGTACAAAACTTATATCGAGCGAGGAATGCGAGAAGAGTTTTCAAGAACTCAAGAGGAGACTTGTTTCAGCTCCTGTTCTGACCATACCATCAGGATCAGGAGAATTTGTTATCTACAGCGATGCTTCTGGCAAACGTCTAGGCTGTGTCCTTATGCAACATGGAAAGGTTATAGCCTATGCCTCTCGACAACTCAAAGATTATGAGAAAAATTATCCTACTCATGATCTAGAGTTGGCAGCAGTCGTTTTCGCGTTAAAGATCTGGAGACACTACTTGTACGGAGAAAAAGTGGATATCTATACGGATCATAAAAGTCTCAAGTATTTCTTCACCCAGAAGGAACTCAACATGCGACAACGACGTTGGTTTGAGCTGTTAAAGGATTATGACCACACAATCCAGTATCACCCGGGAAAGGCGAACGCTGTAGCTGACGCTTTGAGCAGAAAATCTTATGCAAGTACAAGTGCACTGCTGACAACACAAAAGTGTATTTTGTACGACTTGCAAAAGATGGAGATAGAGCTAAAGACATCAGGGACCCGCTCGAAGATTGCTCACGTGCGAGTAGAACCAACTTTAATCGATAAAATTAAAGCTGCTCAAGCTACCGATCCGGAACTGATAAACATGATAAAGAAAGTACAAGAAGGTGCCATTCCCGAAGCAAGAATCGACGAGAAATGAATACTTCGAGTCAACTCTCGACTCTGTGTTCCTAACGATCCTGAATTAAAGCATAAAATCATGATGGAGGCACACAACACGCCGTTTGCAATCCACCCAGGAGGTACCAAGATGTATCGAGATCTTCGACATACATTTTGGTGGAACAATATGAAAAGAGAGATTGCGGAGTTTATCTCAAGGTGCCTAACTTGTCAACGTGTCAAGGCAGAACATCAAGTTCCTAAAGGTCCATTACAATCACTTGAAGTTCCCGAATGGAAGTGGGAACACATCAATATGGATTTCGTGACGGGTTTTCCAAAAGTTTCTCAAGGCTTAGATACAATTTGGGTGATCGTAGATAGATTGACCAAATCTGCTCATTTCTTGCCTATACGAGAAAACTTTTCACTTGAACGTCTTGCCGGTATGTACATAAATGAGATCGTGAGATTGCATGGCATGCCAGTTTCCATAGTTTCTGATCGAGATCCTAGATTCACTTCACGCTTTTGGATCAGTCTACAAAAAGCTATGGGCACTGAACTACGTTTTAGTTCTGCATACCATCCTCAAACGGACGGACAATCGGAAAGGACTATCCAGACCCTCGAAGATCTTTTGAGACTTTGTGTATTAGACTTCAAAGGAAGTTGGGATAAGTACTTGCCATTGGTGGAATTTTCTTACAACAACAGTTACCAAGCAAGCATAGGCATGGCTCCATTCGAGGCATTGTATGGAAGGAAGTGCCGCTCTCCAATATGTTGGAATGAGGTAGGAGAAGCAAAATTGTTGGGACCCGAGTTGGTACGCTTGACGACCGAAAAGATCCAAATGATCCGACAACGAATACAGACCGCACAAGAACGACAAAAGAGTTATGCTGATCTTCATCGGAGAGACGAAAGTTTCAACGTCGGAGATCATGTATTCTTACGTGTTTCTCCATGGAAAGGAGTTACGAGATTCGGAAAGAGAGGAAAGTTCAACCCTCGATTTATTGGCCCATTTGAAATCCTCGATCGAATAGGAACCGTAGCCTACAGACTAGCCCTACCACCAAGTATGTCTCGCATCCATAACGTTTTTCACATATCTATGTTACGTAAATATGTGAAGGACCCAAACCACGTCATTGAGTTAGAACCAGACGTTATAGCAGAGGATTTAACATACGAGGAGGTACCTGTTAAGATCCTGGATAAGAAGGAGCAGATCCTACGCTCAAAGGTTATACCTCAAGTTAAGGTTTTATGGAGGAACCAAGATACTGAGGAAATGACCTGGGAGCTAGAATCTGAGATGAAATCTAAGTATCCTTACCTCTTCGATATGTCAGGTACGTCAATTTCGGGGACGAAATTTCATAAGGAGGGGAGGTTGTAAGACCCCGAATTTTATGAAATACAAAATTTAATTTTTCTTCATATATATTTTTTTTTGAAATAGTAAGTGGTTAAATTAACAAAATTGAAAGTTAAGGATGTTATGTGCAAATTTTATTTTGTCGGACAATATTCGCTTTGTCGGGGAATATTCGTTTGGTCGGGGAATATTCGTGCCGTACGACGGCGCCGAAATAATAAATTATTGGTGGACCCCACAACGGAATATTTGTCGGATATAGAAAACGACAGAAATAACCTTTTTAAATAAAAATAGTCAACGGAACTGTTAAAATACCGGTGATAAAATAATAGTAGCATACGGTAGTTATTGGTATTTTCTGTAGCACTCGGTACTCTACAGTAACACACGGTATTGCATAGTGTCTCATATTTTTGGTCTGATAATTGGCACCGTAACTGTTACGCATCATTTCATCGATAATTGTCACTGCATAATATTTTATATTATCAATTCAATAATTGTTGTTACACAGTATTTTGCATTATTGATTTAATAATTGTCATTACACTGTATTTTATATCATTGAGTCAATAATTGTTGTTGCACTGTTTTTAAAATTATTGAACCTAATAATTGTCACAGTAACATATGCACAGTAATTCACATTATTGAATCAATAACTGTCATTACACAGTAACGTATGCTTTATTTTACATTATTGTTATCTCTATTATGATGTTATTTAAACAGTTGTATTTCATTAATTTATTGACTTGATATCTAAGAGCTAACTATACTGTATTTATAACAATTAGTCATAATAATTGAATTGATAAAGTTATTTGTTTATAATATAAAGTTAGGTGATTATTAGGTGATATGAAATGAATGGTGTAGATTAAAGTGTGAATTATTGTTGAATAATTGAATTGATTTGTTTATAATATAAAGTTAGGTGATTATTAGGTAATATGAAATGAATGGTGTAGATTAAAGTGTGAATTATTGTTGAATAATTAAATTGATTTGTTTATAATATAAAGTTAGGTGATTATTAGGTGATATGAAATGAATGGTGTAGATTAAAGATAATATAATATTTGAAATGGATGGTGTAGATTAAAAGATGATCTTTAAATGAATGGTTTAGATTAAATGAATGATGAGATTTTTGGCTATAAATAGAAGCCTTAACTTAAGGATTTTTCATAAACTTCCTTACTTGTTCTTTCTTTCTCTCTCTAAATACTTCTTGTGAAAGTTCTCTCTAAGTGTGCTTAAGTCATCTTGAGTATTTGTGAAGATCTATAAGTATACGTGTACTGTTCAAGTTAATCAACCTCATTTAAATCAATATCCAGTCACGTGTTACGGTAAGGGATACCATCTTTTTCATCTTCCATTATTCAAACATACTATGGTAAGGGATTATCATTATTTGATTCTCGATAATAATATTGTTTCTTCCTTACTCATAAGACGTGCCTTTTATTTCCATGTATTAAATTGTGGGAATAACCTTACGGAACGGATTGCCGCCTGTTGGTGAATAACCTTTCGTATTCATTCATTATTAATCTCTGAGAATAACCTTACGGAGCGGATTGCCGCCTGTTTGGTGAATAACTCTTTGTACTCAAATTCTATTAAATTGTGGGAATAACCTTACGGAGCGGATTGCCGCCTGTTTGGTGAATAACTCTATGTACTCAAATTCTATTAAATTGTGGGAATAACCTTACGGAGCGGATTGCCGCCTGTTGGTGAATAACCCTTTGTATTAATTTCCTTCACCTTTTGTTAATCAAACCTGCTACGGTAAGGGATATTATTTTCTTTCATACTCCTAAATCGAAATTTATTATGGAACTATTGCTTCTATAATTCCTGAAAATATTATATGTTCCATAATAATTGAACTTCATTATTTCAATTGAACCTTCCTATTTACGTGAACCTTTCTATTGAATTGTAACCGTTATTCTGAACTGTGGATCTTGAATTTCACTCCACATCATGTTGACAATTTGGACATTATTTGAATCTGTACAAAGTAAACTTCCGATACTTATTGTTATCCTATTTCTTCTGTTCATCATTTATATCATTCTAATCATCCAAAAATCAAGTTGTTGTGAATATCTGTGGCCGGGGGCACAGATGTGGTATATTTGTTGAACAGATGATAGGTTAAAGACGATATAATAGGTTAAAGGCGATACATCTGTTCGGTGTCTTTTATGACACGTGGTGAATGTTCTCTTTGGCCCGTAGTGCAAAGATGAACTGTTGTTTGGTATGATTATGACCAAAGGCTGAATCTGGTATAATCATGACCGTTGGTGCTATATTGAATATCTTTGGCCCGTAGTACAAAGATGAACTGTTGATGTGCATGATTATGATCAGGAACTGTGAATTTGTATTATCTTGACTAATGATATTTCAGATGATAAAAGTTGATGATGTTTTTCCTAAAAAGAGAACCGAGTGGACATTATAGTCTGCATTATTCTTCTAATAGATTACTCATTCCGCTGCTATTATTGATCTGAACGTTGTTTAAGAATTTAACTGCAGTTTTTGATATAAACCTTGTAGTCTATTGTATTCTATCAAGAACTCAACTGTTGAAGACTAATGATAATTTATTCGTCATTATCTTAGTCATGATATTCTTTACTGGGCTATTTGAGCTCACCCTTTCTTTTGTTCCATTGTTTTTCAACAGGAGATGAAAACATAACAGGGTCTAGCCGGGGAATGGAGTGAGGGTCCGAGGAATAGTTATCATAGTCTTCACGTTTTGTAAAATAGTGTGGCAATAATAGTGAAGACTCAGTTGTGTATTATTATACACTGTATTGTTGTACGTTGTGCTTTGTTGTAATAATTTCGTTGTAGTATTTTGACGACTCAAGTTTGGGCTGTGTGGGCCCAGATTTGGGGGGCGTCACATCTTTCATCACACAATATAGAGAAAAATAAAAAGAAAAAAAATGAGTATTGAAGCTTTTCTTTGTGGATCGAACTTCCACAAATACCGTGAAACTTCATTTAATTTTAATCTCCAATTGCAATCTCAATTTTTGATCTCGTACCCAATAAAATTCACATCAAATTGGTCATCTTTTTCATCATCTTCTTCACAACAATAATTGCAAACCTAAAATATACCCGCAAATCATATTTTATTGATATTTTCAGTTAATTGGGAGAGAAATTTTTAAATCAATTTGAATTTGATATAAATTAGGGTTTAACTCGTTATTGGTTAAAATCAGCTTGGGTGATTTTTTTTTTATTGAGGAAGAAACAATGAATTGAAGACACAATCAATTGATTGTGCCGTTGCTCTGCAATATCATGTTGTTAACCATGGTTGGTGAAGATGATCAACTGAGTGAAGAGAAAAAGGGAGAGAGTGAGCGAGGGAGTGATGATAGGTTTAATTAATTTTTATTTATTAGTTTTAATATTATTATATTATTTTTGTTAATAATTTATCTATTTTATCCTTAAAATAATATAATAACCTGAACTCTTAGTTTTTTTTTTGTTGACCGGTTGAGAATTCAAAGAGTACTTCTTATTACGCAAATTAAATATTAGAGTATAAGAAGACATATTTTAAAATTTAAATCGTACCAAATATCTGACATATAAACTCTAAAATGCAAATTATACGCTAGTCTAAAATTTAGAATAAAACTCTATTACAGCGAGCTGAGGAGTACACAAAACTGAAAAGTTCAAATTGCCATGCTATTAACATATGACGAGTTTTGTTTATTGGTTAATTGACTAATATTCCTTACATTACTGTTGTTCAATATTCTCCTTCCTATTTTCTTTAAGGATTTTCTTAGAATATGTCATAAGATACATTCTAAGCACTGAAAACAATGTATAATAATATTTATTTATATATTTGCACTGAATTCAATGTATAAGATAATAATATACTAATAGACCCCATGTATTGAATTCCGTACAAATATATAAACAAATAAAATTTACTCTTATTTTTCGTATTTAACATGTGCCTTAAGGACATGTGCTAATAGATTTAGATAAAATCATCACAATATAATATAATATTTGCCTACAATAAACAAAATTCAATGCCACGTCAGAAAATCTCGATTCTACCCCCAAACAATTGTATTCTTGTTATCCGACTATAATTTTTTAGAATATTCTGATTGTGACTTTCCTTATAATTTATTCAGAGGCTATAATCAGTTCGGTAAGAATGCGTCAGCCAACTACGCGGTTCGTCAGTAGAAAATTCTTGCTAGCCTGCAATTTTTTATGCTTTTCGACCAAACACGAGTCACGCATGCATGCTTTTGGACAGGTGACAATTAAATTTAAAAAAAAAAGTTTGAAGTACATATATTTATCTAGAATTTAATTTAATCTAAAAGCTTTAATCATAATCTTCTAATTACATTCAAAATTACATTATTGTGCTACATATCATTACAAAATTAAAAATTTATTATTTTTAACGATAAATATAAAATAAAATTACACTCTTAATAATTTTATAATTTTATTAATGTGACTCTTTTAATGAAATGAAAAAAATATTTTTTAAAATATAACTCTAACTCAGAATTAGTTATATCTACTCTAAACAACTAAGTCCTTGAGAACGGGTCGAGTTGGCTAAATGACTAATCATTAGCCGCTCACCGATTTAATATCATTTCAAAATTTAATGACTAATGAAGAGATTAAGGATTTCAACCAACGTAGAGAAGTTATATATTAATTAATGCATGGCAAACCGCAGATTGAACTTTTCCAAATGGCTTATCTGGATAGAAAAGGAGTCTTATTATATTTGGAACGCATGTTAAAATATTTTAACGCCACAGTTGAAAATGATTTTTTTTAAAATTAATTCAAAATTCAAATTTTGTTGTTTACAAACTTTAATATGTTACTAACAAAAAAATTCCAAGTGGAACTCTTACTTCATGCATGGCACATCTTGTACGTGAGCTTACATAATAGAAATCAATTATTTATTTTTTCATATAATATAAATATGATGCACTTATATATATGTGTGTGTGTGTGTGTGTGTGTGTGTTGTATTAGATAGAACTATTTTTATTTATTTACATGAGTTTAATACTTTTAATTATTTTTTATACTTGAATTTGTTATAATATGACAATTTTATTGATGTATCATTTCTAACGTCATAAATAACAGACTATATTAATCCGTATTCATTTTTGAGATATTAAATTGGAGTTTTACTATACGTAATGACTTGTATAATAATTTTTTGTAAAATGATAGGTCTCATAGGACAATTAAAATAATGGATCTACTATTTTATAAAAAAATATTGTACAAATTATTACGTATAGTAAAATTAATTAAATTGCTAAGTAGTAAAAATATAACTCCATGGATTGTTATGAAATAATTAATACGAAGATAAAAAAAATACTTAGTAATATTAAAGTAGTATAAATAATTCAATCTAATGCATTATTATTGTAAGAAAAAACGTGGCCTAACTTATCTCTATGATCATGTAATACGACAGACAAGCATGTTCTTAACCACTGTATGACTTAATGTCTTCTATCTTAGTAGATATTTAGGGTTTTTTTTATATTTTATTTGGAAAACACATTAATGTAGGCGGCTGTCATTTTTTATTTCATTCCTAGCTCTCAGAAAACAATAGCTGTCTCAGGATGAGAAATGTGGTGAACATAAATAACTAATGACAGTAACCTTGATAAACTACCTAACTAAGTAGTTGGCAATAATAATCATAAACATTTACAAGTTTGGTAAGCGATATATATATATATATATATATATATATATACACACACACAGAGAGGTTAAAAGATCTCTAGACATTTATGTCTCCATGTGTTAATTATTTTATTTTCAATTCTTGCAAGTATTAATTAAGAATTTTTTGACTTATACAAGATTAACTTAACAAATTTTTCCTTCTTTCCTCTAACCAAAGACTAGTCTTACGTTATGTTTGAATTAAAAAAATATAATTGATAAAAAAAATATAATAAAGAATGGAATAGAATGGATAGTAGAATGATTTATTTCATTATAACTTGAATGATTCATTCTATAACATTTTCAATGAATAAAATTTATAAATTTACCAAGAAAGATAATAATTTATTCCATTATAATTAAACAGTTAAACATAGTTTTTATTTATTTATACAATCTAAGTGTATAATTAGTTTTTTCTGAATTTTGAACCAGACAACACAAAACAGTTTTATGGATATGACCATTTTTTGGGTGGATATGATTGATGATGCTCTATCTTTCGGTAGGGTTTTTCTGGAGTATAATATGTTTTGTTTAATTTATACACAACAATTTACCCAAAAAAAAAAAAAAAAAAAAAAAACTGGCATGAACATGACTTTGAGGCTTGAGCATGATGATGATTATTTTTATCACTCCCACCGTTTCATCCAAAGAGGTTGTTTCCGGTTTTATTTAAATGTTTTTTTATTGATAAAATAAAATTACACCAAATTTACCATTTATAATATACGTACGATAAAATTAAAATATAACGATCTCAACTCAATTACAATGCACTCTTAATAGATTTAAATAAAATCATCATAACATAATATAATATTTGCCTACAACAAACAATATTCAATGCCACGTCAGAAAATCTCGATTCTACCCCCAAACAATTGTATTCTTGTTATCCGACTATAATTTTTTTGAATATTCTGATTGTGACTTTCCTTATAATTTATTCAGAGGCTATAATCAGTTCGGTAAGAAACTCTTGCTCGTCTGCAATTTTTTATGCTTTTCGACCAAGCATGAGTCATGCATGCTTTTGGACAGGTGATAATTAAGTTAAAAAAAAAAGTTTGAAATACATATATTTATCTAGAATTTAATTTAATCTAAAAGCTTTAATCATAATCTTCTAATTGCATTCAAAATTACATTATTGTGCTACATATCATTACAAAATTAAAAATTTATTACTTTTAACAATAAATATAAAATAAAATTACACCCTTAATAGTTTTATAATTTTATTAATGCGATTTTTTTAGTGAAACGGAGAAAATATTTTTTTTAAATATAACTCTAATGAGAACGGGTCGAGTTGACTAGTCATTAGCCGCTCACCGATTTAACATCATTTCAAAATCTAATGCCTATTGAAGAGACTAAGGATTTCAACCAACGTAGAGAAGTTATATATTAATTAATGCATGGCTTATCTGACCAGTAAAGGAGAGTCTTATTATATTTGGAACGCATGTTAAAATGTTTTAACGCCACAGTTGAAAATGATTTTTTTTAAAAATTAATTCAAAATTCAAATTTTGTTGTTTACAAACTTTAATATGTTACAAACAAAAAAATTCCAAGTGGAACTCTTACTTCATGCATGGCACATCTTGTGAGCTTACATAATAGAAATCAATTATTTATTTCTTCATATAATATAAATATGATGCACTTATATATATATATATGTGTGTGTGTGTGTGTGTGTGTGTGTGTGTGTGTGTGTGTTAGATAGAACTGTTTTTATTTATTTACATGAGTTTAATACTTTTAATTATTTTTTATACTTGAATTTGTTATAATATGACAATTTTATGGATGTATTATTTCTAACGTCCAAAATAACAGACTATATTAATCCCAAGGAAAAAAAAAAGTATCATTTTTGAGGTATTAAATTAGAACTTTGCTATACATAATGACTTTTATAATGTAACAAAATTAATTAAATTGCTAAGGAGTAAAAATATAGCTCCATGGATTGTTATGAAATAATTAATACGAAGACAAAAAAATACTTAGTAATATTAAAATAGTATAAATAATTCAATCTAATGCATTATTATTGTGAAAAAAAACGTGGCCTAACTTAACTCTATGATCATGTAATACGACAGAAGCAAATTAATGTCTTCTATCTTAGTAGATATTTAGGGTTTTTTTATATATATTTTATTTGGAAAACACATTAATGTAGGTGGCTCTCATTTTTTATTTCATTCCTAGCCCTCAGAAAACAATAGCTGTCTCAAGATGAGAAATGTGGTGAACATAAATAACTAATGACAGTAACCTTGATAAACTACCTAACTAAGTAGTTGGCAATAATAATCATAAACATTTACAAGTTTATGTCTCCATGTGTTAATTATTTTATTTTCAATTCTTGCAAGCATTAATTAAGAATTTTTTGACTTACACAAGATTAACTTAACAAATTTTTCCTTCTCTCCTCTAACCAAAGACTAATCTTACGTTATGTTTGAATTAAAGAAATGTAATTGATGAAAAAAATAGAATAGAGAATAGAATAGAATGGATAGTAGAATGATTCATTTTATTATAACTGGAATAAGTCATTCTATACCCTCCCCCAATAAATAAAATTTACAAATTTGACAAGAATGAGAATAATTTATTCCATTATAATGAAACAATCAAATATAATTTTTTTTATTCCATAGGAATGACTCATTTCATTTTCACTTTTATTCATACAATCCAAGTGTATAATTATGTTTTTTTTTTCTTCTGAATTTTGAACTAGACAACACAAAACAGTTTTATGGATATGACCATTTTTTGGGTGGACATGATTGATTATGCTTTATCTTTTGGGTAGGGTTTATGGTACTCTATTGCGTGCTTCGACACTGCAAACCACGTTCTCCCAGTAGTTCAAGGGGTTGTTCCACCGTGGAACGCCTTCGATGTGTATATTAGTGACCACAGAAATAAAATATCAATTATATATATATGTGTGTGTGTGTGTGTGTGTAGACTTGGCAAACGGGCCGGGCTTTGCACGGGCCTGGCCATTTTTGGGCCGGGCTGAAAAGGCCCAAATTTTGCCGGGCTAAAATTATGCGGCCCGTGGCCCGCCCGCGGGCTTTTGAAGTTTTTTTTTTTATATATTTAAAAAATAATATTTTTTTAATATATATATATATATATATATATATATATATATATATATATATATATATATATATATATATATATATATATTCTTTTACAACTATAATACATAATTTAAAATAAATATTAACTCTAATTATTTACAATTATAATCCATAATTTATACATAATCATTTAATAGTATTTGTAAATAAAATAATCAATAATTTTATAGTCATATATATTAAAATATAACTAATCTTGTGATTAATTAATTGATAAATGTAGATAATATTAATATTAAAGATAAGATAGTAAAAGAAAGACTGATAGTAATATATATATATATATATATATATATAATATTCATAATTTTTTTTTTGTATTATTATTCAATATCACATGTTAAGATTTACTCTTATATTCTTCATAATTCCCTATTTGATTCATTTTTTAAGTTAATATTTTTTTTTTGTCATCAATATCAAATAATAAAAATAAGAAAGAAAAAAAAATGGGCCATGGGCCGGGCCAAAAAGGCCAATTTTTTTTTGGCTGAAAAATGGGAGCCCATAGCCCAATTTTTTTGGGCCAGCCCGGCCCGCGGACCTATTTTGCCAGGTCTATGTGTGTGTGTGTGTGTGTGCTTGAAGACTGTCTAACCTCGTCTTTCCTCTCTATTTCCTATTTATACCTACCTCTTGTAGTGGGATGTGTCCCATCAGTCATCATAGCGAATAGGGAACAACCTTTCGTGAGATAGGTGATTACAGTCCCATCCACTGCCTTGAGCAGCCTTGAGTCAGTGGGCCCCTAAGCGGTCACTTTGTCGCTTAGTCTCAGTGTTCTTGGGCCTCTATCGTGGGCTCTTAGAAAATTCACTATGGGCCTTTACACTTCCTTAATCCATGGTCCTTTAGCCCTCCTTGCATTGTCCTTTTGGGACATTGGGTCTCTCCACTAGTGAGGCTTTAAGGCTTGAACCTGTGTATTCGTCCTAGGCTTTCAGAATCCATTCTTTAACATTGTCGTCATTCCCTCATTCCACTTTAGTGGGATAGAGGAGTACGAAATCCAAATGAACAATTATCCCAAGTGGGGCCCCTTGGTGTTGAGTTGATCCTTCAGGTAGTGGACTGGATTAACTCATCAGGTTGGCGGTTGAGTGTCTGTTAGTTACGCGCGTTTTTGGCAAAAATGGGGTATCATTACTATCGTTTAATGCAATGTCTCAAAATTCATGGCAATGATGCATGGCGTGAAACCTCTATGAACATACTTGGAAAATTTCATTAATTCATCAAGATATAAAATGTGGGATGTGTCCAGTGAAATCATTCTTTCATTTGTTAAATGAGATGAAGGTGACAAACATATCAAAAATAAATCCTTAAAGACATTCAAGTGAAAATGAGAAAAACCATTAGTTGTAGAGCAAAATGAGAATAATAACTCGTATATATTTGAGACTAGTACAACTTGAGAGAACTGCTAATATAAGATTATCAGTCAACAATGAAGAAGAAATAATCGAACTTGTCGTATCCTTAGGATATGTAACCATAAACAAATGAATATCATTAGGCTCAACAATCATAGGCTCAATTTTAAATGTATCAATGATAGTGAATTGTTATAGTATTTTTCATGTCCAAATAGAAGAGTGGACAAGTCATCAATGAAGGGTGCATTAAATATCTGTCGCGTGCATAAACTGTGGGACAAATACTAGTTGCAGCAGGTCTTCTTGCAAGACAGAGGGTTCTTTGTCTTTAAATTTGGTTGTGCAAAGGATAGGGACAACATTTTAGCCTTAGGTCCTTGGTATATTTCTAATAAGCTCCTGATTTTAAAACATTGGAAAGAAGGTTTGGATGTACAATATGAAGCCTGCACTAAAGCCCCTATTTGGGTTAAATTTCATCATGTGCCAATGTCGTACTGGTCTCCCAAGGGGCTCAACTTCCTAGCTAGTGGCTTTGGTAAACCACTATTTGTGGACAAGTTGATTGAACAAATGGTTCCAATGAATTATGCCAGGATGTGCTTTGAAATTACTACGAATTCTGTTGTTCCTGACTTTATGGAAGTTGTGGTCTTAGATGAGGAATTACAACGTGAGCTTATCGTTGAGGTTAAGGTGGAATACCAAAATAAGCTGCAGTTATGTTCGCATTGCAGAAGCTTTGGTCATTCTATTCTCAGATGTCCTATGGCCAATTTTCAGTGGATCCCCAAATCCAATATTAAGGATTCTTCTTCCTCTGATGTTTCTAGTGGTTCCTCTTCTAAGGTTTCTCATAAAGATGTAGGACGAGACGCTCTTGTTGCTCCTTTCTTTGGAATTAAACCCGTTACTTTAGAATTGGGTACTTGTTCTCCTAACTTGGAAGCAGATGCTAATGGAAGCTGATACTCATAGCTAGATTATGGTTATTAAAGGGATAAAACCTATAGAGACCCCTCTCAGCATTTGTTTGGAGGTAAATCTCGATACTCTTTCTTTTGTTGGTATCTCGAATACCCCTATAGTCTCTGGGAACTCCTTTGATGTGTTGAATGATATATAGATGACCTCTCCAGATTGTAATTCTATACCTTTTCCTCCTAATCCTCTTATGGACAAACTTAAAATTATAGACGAAAAGGAAAATAGAGATGTTTGATGAGTGAGTTTTATACTTGCGAATTAGTACTTCTGACTTAATGATTTGCTAATTTTTGGGAGTTATTTATGTTTATATAAGTGGTTTTTATGGTTCCTGATGTTTTATTCTTGATGTGTAGGTTTTTTGGACTAAAAAAGAAAAATAGTAATTTTTAGCCAGGACCACCGCTGCAGCGATGCCCTCCACCTCCGTAGCAGCCAAGCATGCTGAAAATAGGCCAAATTTTTCTATTTAACCAAAGTCGTTATATGACCTGAAAGACATATTACTTTACGGAGCAGCTTTTGATCAGTTGGAGCTCAAGAACAAGGATATCTTCTAGCTTGGAGATCATCAAAATGAAGGGAGTAATATATAGTGGAACTTGATTCCTTAGTAGTTTCATTGTTGTATTTTGTCTTCCTTTTGTGTAATCTGAGAATGATGAACACTTTATTAATGGTTTTTCTTCATCTAGCTATGAACTAACTTCCATTCTAAAATTTCAACGGAACTCAATACTTAGTTTTAATTAATTTTCTCTTATTTTAATCTTTGTGAATCACTTATGGATGGATTGGCTTGTTTTATATGTCATGTATTGATTGCTTAGACAGTGATTAATGTGGTGTTCTTTATGGAACCAAAAGGTGGATTTTAGATTGTTTACCTAAACTTGATAACGCGTGTTATGTTTTTTGTCTTAGGATTGGAAGCATAAATTGTATATAGAATAAAAATATACCTATGTGTCATATGTAACCTTTGTGAAACCTTAATCTTAATGACTTTTTATCTAATCTACTTCACATAGACATATAGTGATTTGATTAGTAAGGGGATACTCATTAGACTATCGGAAGAGGTCTATGAGTGTATTGATGTCTCGGTTGACTATTCGTATGATTCAATAATTAAAGAGAGGGTTAGAAGGTTTTGAAGATTTATTGAGAAAAATTGTGATCTTACATTGTCTCATATTGATATTAGTTGCTACTCACTATTTAAATTGTCAATTTTGTTTTCTTTATATAAACAGTGTTTGATCATTATTTAAATAAGGTTAATTTGATATAAGTTTAATATTTGAAAAGTGTTAGTGTTAGCTCCTTGTGGGATCAACATTCTACTTAACATTATATTACTTATGGGCTGTGTATACTTGCACGAGTTTATTAATTGATAAATTGATCAACAAGTTTTTGCACCATTGCCGGGGAGTTATTTATCTAATTTCTTTGCAATATTAAACTCAATCGAGATAATCTTAATTTAAACGACTACTTCTATTTAATTTTTGTTAGTACTATTGATTAACCTTCTCAAGATTCAAATTTAGTCCGTTTAGATCCATAAATTAAAAGAACTTTGTGGAGACTGCAAAGGGAAAGATCTCGAGTTATACACAATCAAGATACTATGGCAAAAGAAGAACAAAAATCTTTGCGGGAACATGCTATGCAACAAGTTACAGATGTTCATTCGAGCATCATTAGGCCAGTTATTACAGCTAATAACTTTGAGATCAAGCTGGGCATTATCCAAATGATTCAGAATTATGTGCAATTCGGTGGGATACCAAATGATGACCCGAACGATCTGTTTGAGTTTATGCCCTAGAGGCCAATTATTTAATGTAATTGCTTAACTTTTCTCGATATTATATTTGATTGAATAAATGATATAATTTTATTATGTTTTTATTTACTGCGTTATATAAATGTTAACATAATAAAAGTCCTTAGAATAGTGATACAAATTATATAGCTTCAAGTATGTGACTTGAACATGAGATCATATAATTACAGTTAGTATCATTACTCTTAAATGTCCCTAGTCGAGTATCATTGTTAATGGGACAACAATGATGCATTGAGACTAGTATGTGGATTGACTGATGGCCAAATCTCATTGGTCATAAATATATGAGATATTTGAGTCAATGCATAGGTACATGTTAGAGAACAATGTACTGGACAGACCCACCATGAGAATTCTACATGGAGCATTATGCAAAGTGTCATAAGAAATTCTCATAGTGACAATAATGTAATGATCCTCCGACCTGAAGTCACTATATTATTACACGAGAATTTGTGTACTTTGATATCATCAAATGTCACCTTTAATAGGATGGACAATAAAGGTGAATATTGGGTACATCATGAATCGTGTGAGGAATATGAGTGATATAGATGGAATTTAACCCTCTTATATATTAGGGGTGATATCCATAGGCCTCTTGATTGAGTAGGACTATGAAATGCATGGCCATGCTCAAATATTGATTTGTTTCATATAGTCTACTCATTGATCAAGAAAACTCAGATTAAATTATGAAGAGTATGACACATTCCATGCCTCGAGTTTAATCTAGGATATAAGGTTAAAAGGATTAAATTACATTGAAACATTGGTCACGAAAAGGTTGTATCGAATCATCGATCTTATTATTATTTGGGTAGCAGTGATGCATTACTAGATGCCGCTCACTGTTTATAATTTTATAATATGATTTTAAAATTATTGTCAACATAATAATAACCTATAGGGTCACACACTTAGAACGTATTTAAAAAGGAATTAATTTAAATTGTAAGTATTTAAATATGTCAATATGATTGATAGTATTTAAAATTACGAATTTAAATTAATAGGATAATTTATATATATGTATATTAATTAAGTTAGACTTAATTAAGATATAATATATATAAATTCAGATTTTATTTTTTCTAATTAAATTAGGTTTCGGTTAATTCCTATTAACTACTATATATATGATATATCAGTAGTCTTAATCACGTAAGGAACAAAAACCAAAAATCCTAGCCGCTTTCAGAAAGAGGCTAGAGAGAAAAATAATTGGGAAATCCTGATCTTGGTGGCTAGTACCGCGGTTCCTTTTGCTGCAGATCGTGGGACGATTCGCGGAGCGTTCGTGTGGATACCGTACAGACGCAGTCCCTGGATTGCGTTGAAGATTCGAAGTCGTTTCAGAATTCCATCGTCTCCTGTCCATCTCGAATAATCGATAAATAATCTAAATCTCTTATTAATCTGGTTTCGCATGGATCCTGTTTTAGGGTTTCGAAAAAATTTTTAAATTCCGCTGCTTTCACTGTGTTGAAACCCTAACATGTTCATTTAATAAACTTTCTGAAAATTTGTGACACCTTCAAATATTAAGGAGTTATCGAAGACGTAATTAGACTCTGACTTTTCCCTTTCACTATTCGTGATAAGGCAAAAAGTTGATTGCACTCTCTTCCAGCGGGCTCCATTACTATTTGGGGTGACTTAACGAAGTTCTTTTCGCCAGCAAAAACAGCAATGTTAAGTAATGACATCACTTCCTTCTCACAGCAGGACTTGAGTCTCTTTATGAAACGTGGGAGTGATTTAAGGATCTACTCAGAAAATGTCTACACTGTGGCATACCCAAATGACTACAAGTTCAAACATTTATAATGGGTTATTTAGTTCAACCCGAATGAGTATATATGTCGCAGCTGGAGGAGCATTTGTAACGCACCGAAATTCCTACGTTCCTTAATTATATCAATTAAAGTCTGGACTTCATAATCATTAATCTTAAAATCAAATTATATTACCATCAATCATCTTAACGGCGATTTCGTGCGTTAAAACTTAATCTTTATCCTTTAAAATCATTATTTAACCATAATGCGATCCATAAATCTGTTTATTTATTTTATATTCCTTACCTGTCTCAGGATCGTAATGTTCACTTACCTTTCATTAGAGCTTAGGTCAAATATTTATTCATTGTGACCTAGTCTATTACAATTTCATAAGCATATAATTATAATTTATATAACATAACATGTGAATAAATTTTCATCAGTTAACTATACATACATAGCCTTGTTTACTTATACATGTTCCTTTTTGTAACTGTTTACATACATCTATACCATAATGTGAGTTTCATTATATAGCATACTCGACTTACACTTACAACAATACAATCATCTTGACTCATTACATCCTCTACTTTGAACAATACGCACATACAATTTATTTATATGGATTTACAAACCACTCATTCATTCATATCACCTTCAAGGTTTAACATTTATCTGCTTTACAGGAACGTTACACAGATACATTTAACAAATTTCTTTCATACTTATTTATGCATCTACATTCTTTACCTTTAGCTTAACCGGAACCTCTGACATTCTCGTACTTTACCTGAAAATGTTAGTTCATAACAAGAGTGAGCACAAAGGCTCAGCAAGTCAATCAGATAACACATTTCATGCTTATAATTTATATTTATGCGTCATGCATTCCTTACTTTACCATGTTATGCTTAAATGTCACATATTTCATTTAGCAGTTAAATCACATAGTTGCATGTAAGACACATTTCACATTGTTTATTATCATATAGTTCATATAGAACAATCATTACATTTAAGTCTGAAAAACTTGCCTAATACTCTTTATATATACATAACCTTTACGCTTTTCGTTCGTTCTTTCTATCCTTGCATCGGGTTGTTAGTCCGAACTTTATCTGTCAACATTGAACTTACATGTCATTATAGAATCATAACATATTTTATAACATTTTTCAAACTTATCTCATAAATATTCGACTATTCGTCTCTAATCATTTCACATTTGATGTATTATACCTTACATAGGTTAATAATACATCCTAGCTCACTCCCAATCTTTTTCATAAACCTTAATATGCTTTGACTTAGCTTTAGACGTGTTATATCATGCCAATCATTATTACATTATACCTTAACACCCTTTACATTCACCATTATTATCAATTATAGGGTTTATATAACTTATTTCTATCATCCCATATCAAAATATAGCTTTTTAGAAGCTTAATTTTTTTTTCAAATGCATAACAATCTCGCCCCGGCGCCCGTCAGACTTTGCTGGCTGCGAAATCTCCTCGACCATGAACAGTGCACTTGGCCCCAGCGCAATGTTTCAAAACATTGCGCCTAGGTGCAATGTTCATAAACATGATTTTTGATTTTTGCACTACCTTTGCTGATTTTTAACTCCTTCATCTTACATCCAATTAAGCTCAAATTTGGACCACTTCTAGACCTCACTACCTAGTATTTAAAAATACGTGTATTTACATAAAAATAGGTCATTTGACTTCATTTCACCTTTAGTTCTTCACCATTGTCAAAAAACACCATTTGACGGCATTTTGTCAACTTTTAAATTTCAAAACTTAAACTCAACTTGGCATCTTAAACCCAATGCACCACATAGGCTATCACATACACATTTAACAATCTTATAAGTCCATATCACTTTTATATGTACATTCTAATGTACTTTACATATTATAATTCGGGCTACATGCAATTCATAGCCTAATATTAAACTTCACTTTCACATATCATGCTTTTCAACCATTTGTGATTCTTTAAAGCTATCTAGTATAAAATTTCTCATGATTTAAACATGTTCAACCTTTTTAGCTAGGTTTTCATCAAAAGTTTCAACATATTACATATGATCAACCAACAAATCATGGTTTATAGCCTTGAACATATACATAAATAGCATGTCCTATTTGTTTTATAATTTCAACACTTAGGGTTTCACATGAAACACACTTTTGACACATAACTTACATAACCGACATATATATATACACCAAAATTCATGCATGACTTTATCTATTCTTGAATTTAAATACATGAATGTCAAATTTCATGGCTCAAACATAATCATACCTTCTTGTATGCCTAACTTCTTTACATAGGAAGTTTCATCATGAAGAGAGCTACATCTTTTCTTTTTGCTCCATAACCATTCAAGCATCCTCACTTCACACATCAAGCTTTCTCTCTCTATATCCATGGCTTCTCTATCTCTTTATCTCTCTTAGGCTAAAATTTTCAACAAAGTTAAAATGAAGAAGACTTGCTTGCTTGGTAATATATGAGAGATAGCTCAATTTGAGTTAACTAAACTTAACTATGGTTAAATCAATCCAAGGGTATTTTGGTCATTTCACACTTTAAGTCAAGGAAATTTTCGTCATTTCATCACTTTGGACACATTGGTCATTACCTAATTTGTCAAGGGTAATTTAGTCTTTTCTCTAAAAATCTAGAGAATTTAATCCATTTAATTCCTTAAAAATCATTTCTTGCTTATTTTCAATCCAATCTGAGTCCTTTTTTATCCAACTTTGTTTCCATAGGCTTGAATTTTATTCCTCATCAAACTAATTCATACTTGACTTGTCCCATATCACTTGTCACTCTTTGAAAATTAAATTTCATTAATTATCTATAATAATTACAATTATGCTAATTTGCATATCATTTCATTATAAATTTTTCTACGAACCTTTTCGGTTCCACATTCAATCAATTTCAATTTTCGACATCTCAATAAAATCGAATTGCTCATTTATCCGTAAATCGCTTCCTCGAAAAGCGAACCTCAACCGGATTATCAAAATCCATTATCATTTATCCTTTTACGCTCATATAACTATTATACGACTTTTGCATTCTTTGGTACATTACTTACAACACCTACGCCAATTCAAATTAGACTTGCATAGTAACTTCCTTCTACTCACTTTCAAGAGTATTACTTTATATACATACACATCGTATACGATTATCTTATTTCAATCATTCAATATCAATTCCTTAATAATTTTAAACGTTTCACGATCGTTAATCATATCATTCCTTTAATCTTTAATAGACCGATTAGATCATACGGTTCCTTCTTCACTACATATACATACTTACCTTACCTTGTCATTCTCACCTCCTCGCCTCTCCAGGCCTAATCATTAAATTCGCCATTAATTTCCATAACTAAAGCATCAATTTAAAAACGTTTTCCTCATTTTCATCATGTCATTCACTTTCAACTTTAATTCCTTCTTTCTTTATCAGATCGAATACATCAATCTTCATACATCCAATCTGTGATGCCCCCAAATCTAGGCCTACATAGCCCAATTTGAGACGCCATATAATACACGATTTTTAATACAAACAGTACATAGAACAGAAATACAAAATTCAATAATACACAACTAAATCTTCACTATTATTGCCACACTATATACAACGTGTGAAGACTACAATAACTATCTCTCAGGCCGTCACTCCATTCCTCTGCTAGACCCATCTATTCTCTCGTTCTCTGAAAAATAATGGAACAAAAGAAAGGGTGAACTCAAATAACCTAATAAGAAAATACCATAACTAAGATAATGACAAATAAATTATCATTAGCCTTCAACAGTTGAGTTCTTAATTGAATATAATAGACAATAAGCTTTATATCAAGAACTGTAGTTAAATTCTTGAATAAAGTTCAAATCAATGATAGCAGTGGAATGAGCAATCCATTAGAAAAATAATGTAGACTATGATGTCTACTCACTTCTTTTTTTAAGAAAAATATCATCAACTTTTATCATCTGAAACACCGTTGATCATGATGATACAAATTTACAGTTCCTGGTCATAATCATGCAAGTCAACAATTCATCTTTGCATTACGAGCCAAAGATATTCAATATATCACCAACAATCATGATTATACCAGTATTCAGCCTTTGGTCATAATCATTCCAAACAACAGTTCTTTTTTGCCCCGGGCCAAAGAGAACATTCATCACGTGCCCTAAAAGACACAACAATTATATCGCCTTTATCTTATCATTTGTGCCCCAAACCACAGATATTCACAACAACATGGTTCTTGATGATTAGAATAACAACAGTGATATAGATAATGAATCAGAAGAAACAGTATGATCAATAAATATCGAAAGTTTATGATCTTTCTTTGTGCAGATTCAAATAATGTCCAAATTGTCAACATGATGTGTACTCAAATTCAAGAATGATATTCAAGATCCACAATTCAGAAATACGGTTAAGTTCAATAGAAAGATTTAGAAAAATAGGAAGACTCAATTGAAATGATATTAGATGAAGCGCAAACTATTAAGAATATATAATCATTTCAAGAAACTTTACCAACAAGAGACAAATATGAAATGAATACGAAGAGTAATTCACCAAACATGCGGTTGTCCGCGTAGTCAGGTTATTCTCAGAGATTAATAAGGAATGAATATGAAAGGTTATTCACCAAATATGCAGTAGTTCGCGTAGTCAGGTTATTCCCACAAATTAATAAGGAATGAATATGAAAGGTTATTCACCAAACATGCAATAGTCCGCGTAGTTAGGTTATTTCCCACAAATGAATAAGAAAGGTTATTCACCAAACATGCGGTAGTCCGTGTAGTCATGTTATTCCCCACAAATTAATACATGAAAATAAATGACACATCTTACAAGTAAAGAAGAAACGATATTATTTTCGAAAATCAAAGAATAATAATCCATTGCCGTAGTAAGTTTGAATAGTGAAAGATGAAAAAGACGGTATCTCTTACCTTAACACGTGACTGGATATGAAGTTGATCAACCTATATTTTTTATAATTTAATTAGTAACTACTTTATATAATTTCATGGTGTATACCAATTCGTATGAAATCAACAAAAGTGATAAAGTAGAATAACTTCAATATAGTTTTTAAAGAAGATAATATTTCAAAATAAATATTCCAAAGGAAACTTTTCAAAATGAATCTTTTAAAGGAAGAGTCTTCTAAAGAAAAATTTATAAACACCGTGTGATGTGTGTGGTTACATATATAACTTTTATAAAAAGACTTACTTGGTCAGTACTCATACACTTATAGATCTTCACAAATACTCAAGATGACTTTAACACACTCAAAGAGAACTTATACAAAGAAATATTTAGAGAGTGAAAGAAAGAATAAGCAATGAAGTTTTTATGAATTTTTTTTAAGTTAAGGCCACTATTTATAGCCAAAAATCTTATCATAAACCAAGATTTCCTAATTTAATCCAAACCGTATATTTCAAGATAATGTTTAATCTATATCACTCATTTCATCTTTTAAGATTTCCTTAATCTAAACCATTCATTTAAAGATCATCTTTAATTTATACCACTCATTTCATCTTTTAAGATTTTCTTAATCTAAACCATTCCTTTAAAGATCATCTTTAATCTATACCACTCGTTTCATCTTTTAAGATTTCCTTAATCTAAACCATTCATTTAAAAATCATCTTTAATCTATACCATTCAATTTACTTTATATATAAAACAATTAACTTTATATAAATCAATTAACTTTATATATAAAAATAAATAACTTTATCAATTCAATTATTCAACAATAATTCACAATTATTCATTATTATGACTAATTGTTATAAATGCAGTGTAGTTGGCTTTTTGAGTTAGATAAGTAGAGAAATTAACTAATAATAGAATACAACAGTTTAAACAACATCATAAAAGAGATAACAATAATGCTAAAAATAAATAAGCACGTTACTGTGTAATGACAATTATTGATTCAATAATGTGAATTAATGTGCATATGCTACTGTGACAATTATCAACTCAATAATATAAATTATTGTACATGTGATAATTATTGGTTCAATAAAGTCAATATAGTACAATAGCCACTTTATCAGTTCAATAATATGAAATACTGTGCAATACTGTGTGCTACTATGCAATATCGTATGTTACTATTCTTTTACCACCGGTTATTTTAACAGTTAAAGTGATAGTACCGTTGACTATATTTATTTAGAAAGGTTACGTATGTCGCTTTCTATATCCGACAATAATTCATTGTAGGAGTCCACCAATATTTGGTTATTTCGATGCTATCATACGAATCGAATATTCCCCGACAGAATGAATATTCCCCGATAAAACAAATATTCTCCGACAAGATAAAATTTGTTCAAACATTTCTAAATTTTTACTTTTGTCAATTTATTCATTTACCATTTTCAGAAGAAAATATATAAAGAAAAATTTAATTTGTATTTCATAAAAGTCTGGGTCTTACACAATCTATCATATGCTGACACAATTAGTGTCCTGCCGAATTTATTTTATGTCATTTACCTTTAATTCTCTATATTTCCATTTAATCATTGAAATTCATATTCATAATATTTGCATCATCTACTACGTTGCTAATACACTCTAAATAGATAATTGATCCATAAATATTTTATAGACCTTTATTCACCCTAAGAATCCTTCTGTACCATTTCAACCACACAAGTCATTTCTAGCACATTGATTAAATAATACATAATTTTAATCACATATTAATACATCATATCCTTCTAAACCAGATTTTAATCCTTTAACCTTTACTTAATTAGCCATGATCCTCATTTAGAAATCCTGTAAAAATTCGGGATGTCACAACATTAATGAGGAAGAATTATAATGCCGCCTATGAGTTGCTGGAAACCACGGTAGTTAACAACTACCAGTGGCCTTCTGAGAGGCAACCATAAAGGAATGTGGCTGAAATGCATGAGCTGGGTGCTGTTACAGCCTTATCTACATAAGTGGTTGCACTTGTAAGGAAGATCGACACTTTTGGAGTGAAATTTGTATAGAGTGTTATAGTAACTTATGACATTTGTTCTGGGGATCACTCGAGTGATCAATGCTCGATAAGAGCAAAATCAGTTTAGTATGTCAACAATTATAATCGGCAGCAGAACAAAATGTTTCCACATATTATCAATCGGGCTTGAAGAATCACCTAAATTTCTCATGGAGCAATACTAACAACCAAGGCCAATCTTCAGCTCCAAGGCAACCATATCCTTCAGGTTTTATAAATTACAATCAACAACAAGTCCCTCAACAAACTCTACCTCAATTGGAGAAGAGGTATAACTTGGAAGAATTGCTCACCCTATTTATTTCACAAAACGAGACAAGAATAAATAGTCAAGAAGCTTTCATTCGGAACTTAGAAAATCAAGTGGGGTGGCTTGCAAATGCTATCAATAATCGTCCACAAGGGACTTTGCCGAGTAATACTGAAGTCGATCCCAAAAGGGAAGGCAAGAAGTAGTGTAACGCAATTACACTTCGTAGTGGTAAAAAGTTACTTGAGACAACTGAAAGAACCATTATAGCATTACAAACTGCCAATGAAGAAGACATTGTTGTTGAAAAAGATAACAAGAGTGAGGTACCAGAAATTGAAGTGGAGGAAGTCAATTGTGCTAGATACGAATGCTAACAAGACTATTTCTAAAGTACAACCCATGCATTTCCTCAATGAATGTAGAAACAGAAACTGGATATACAGTTCTCCAAGTTTTTGGAAGTTTTGAAAAGGCTTGACACAAACATTCCATTTGTCGAAGCTTTGGAGCAGATGCCAAGCTACATGAAGTTTATGAAAAACATTATATCCAAGAAAAGGAAACTTGGCGACTATGAGATGGTTGCGCTAACTGAAGAGTGTAGTGCAATCCTTCAATGTTTTAGCTCTCTATCAGCCAAGGGAAGAAATAAAGGGAGGGGCGTAATTCCCCTACTTAATCCCTTCTGTTCTATGGTTAATTTTTGTTCGCTTAATATTAGAGGTGTAAATAAGAAGCCTAAGCAGGCTTGTGTTCAGGAGCTCAGTAAAAAGTTTTATTTCATCTTTTATTAGCCTAGTTGAAACTAGAGTCAAAGCTCACAAGGCCAATAGTGTTGCAACTTCTATCAATATGACTTGGCATTGGCTTTATAATTATGATTATCATGATAATGGAAGAATTTGTTTTGGATGGGACCCCAATCTATGGAACGTGACTCTAATATCTAAATCTTCTCAATTTATTCATTGTATGTTTTTGTCTATAGAGCTCAAAGTGTAGTTTTTTGTCACTATTATCTATGGGTTTAATACCCTAAGAGAGAGCAAAATCCTTTGGAAAGATCTGAAATTACTGGCTAATTCCATTAATAAGTCATGGTGTCTTCTTGGGGACTTTAACAAAATTCTTTCTTCTTCTGAAGTCGATGGTGGGAATAAAAGTTGTGATAGTGGTATGAAGGAATTTAAGGAATGCACTGATGAGATTGTTGTAGTTGATTTAAGGGTTGTTGGTCCCTTCTTCACTTGGTGGGACTCTCATATTTCTGGGCCTACATACAAAAAACTGGATAGAGTCTTGGTAAATACTTTATAATTGAATACTTTTTCAAATTCTCAAGTTATCTAACCATTGTCCTGCTGTTGTTATTGCTAGTTTGCACATGCCTTATATTCCCAAGCCTTCTCAATTTTTCTATTATATGTTGGAGATTGATAATTTTGATTTAGCAGTGTAAGTTACATGGAATATTTTAGTCTCTGGTGACCCACTGCAAATCCTGGCTGAAAAGCTTAAATCTGTAAAAAGGGCACTGATAACTCTCAATAGGACTGTTGGGAACCTGACTTCTAATGTGAAATTGGCTAGGGATTTTCTTCATGCAACTCAAGCTTCCATTTCCTTAAATCTTGCTGACTCAAATTTGTTATGCCTTCAGAGAACTCAGATGGCCAACCTTTGGAAAGCTATTAACCATGAGGAAAATCTGTTTAAACAGAAATCTAGAATTCAATTGTTGAAGGAAGAGGATAAGAGCACGAGTCACTTTCATAATCAAGTTAGAAACAGATGGAACCGTAACAAGATTATTTCTGTTGAGAATGAGGATAGGGACCTTAAGACTGGGCATTATGAAGTTCAAAAAATTACAGTGGATCACTTATCCCCTATTCTGGGAACTCCATCTCAGGCTAATCAGCATGGCTTGCAAGATTTGGCATTGTGATATCCCGGATATGAAGAAGATTTCTTTTAAATAAATTTTAAAAGATTAAATAAATGTTGGAGATTAAAAACCTAGTTTTGAGAAAAGAAATGTGTAGAGATGGAATTTTTATATATATGTGCTATAAAGAACCTGTATGGTATAATATCAAATTGTGAAAAAGAGAGACTTTTAGTATAAAAAGCTCTAAGGAGCTTATGTCAGAGTTTGGTAATAAACCAAAATAGAAAGTTGATGTAATAATTCTGAGGATGGAATTCTGATAATATAATGTTCAAAATTTTATGTAATGATGATGCAGAGGATGAGACATTATGAATAAAAACAATCATTTATTTATAATGGGAATGAATTAATATGTGTTAAGATATGGGAAAAAATAAGTATGTATGTATAGATTTTGTGAGAATATATATATTCACCTATGGATAATTATTTATCAAATTAAATGGAATGGAGCCATGTGATTTAAATTATTTAAACTAATTACATGAGTTATGATTTAATTTTAGGTTATTTAATTTAGTAACTTGAATATGGGTCATGAGAGCTAGGTTAAGATTTTAATTAATTAAGTAATCAATTTAATTAATTGAGTTATGAAATAGTGCTTAATAATTATACTATAATGTTCCATATGATTAATTTATAAGGTTGTGCAAGATTGGATGAGTAATTGAATTAAGGCCCTGAGGTTAATTAATAAACCTAAACCCAATCTTTGTTTGGTACTTCGGTTGACGGTTGACTTTAATGGCCCATTGTATTGTTTTATAAATCAAGGGTGTAGCCCAAAGGAATATTCAGATTCCAGCTGAATGATTTTAATTAGATCAAGCCCAACACTTGAATTAAACCAATGATGCTACATTATTGTGGACCAATGTAGTAACCCAACCATGAAATGTCAAGACCCAACCTTTCCTAATCCACTAGACCATTTTCGGCAGCCCAGGTGGTGAATGAGTGTTGTTCCGGCCCAAAATTTTAATAGCCCAATACTTGAACTATAATGAAAGATGATTAGAAGTGACACTTATCAACTTTGATCAAAAAGTCAACCGAAACACATATCGTGTTTACAGTTCATACTTACTAAATTTCACGTTTCCGTCGCAACGGTGAAATCCGTTTCTCAAAATTCTTCTCCAAACTCAAACTTTGACTTTTCACCTTTCGAAGTCAAACGGTTGCCTTTGACCAAAAAATCAACGCCGACACCAAATTGTGTTTATTATCTCTCCTTGTTAAATTCGACGTTCCGGACTTAACGGTGCAGTCCGCGTCTCCCAATTTCATCCCGAACTCAAATTCGGGTTGTTGATTTCCTTTAGTCGATCTTTGACTATTTGGCCATTTTGCCATTTCTTAATATTTACGCATTCTCATTAATTAATAACCACCTTAATTAATTTACACCTCCAAATTAACTTGTTATATATCAAATTAATTAAATTATCACCTAACTCATTAGCATAATCAAACCTTGATATTATATAACCTAGGTTGGTCCATTAATTTAATCAACTCATTAACTGAACCTTCCTATAATTCCTTTAATTGTATCAACACATAATTAAATAAACAAAGTCATCATTTACAGATTTAATTTAATCGCCTAGAAATTTACAATTACTGTTACTAATTTCCTTTGTTTATATTAAAGTATTCCTGGTCGTTACATTCTTCCCCCCTTATAATAATTTCGTCCCCGAAATTTCAATTTAAGGTAAATCAAAAAGGTGAGGGTAATTCTTCCTCAACAGGTTCTCTGTACCTATATACCATATAGGTACCTAACTCAGTGTATACCTTATCGTATACCCCTTCAACCAATTCTAGGTTTTAAACTCCCAACAATTGTTTTCCTCAAATCCTTATAATTGATTCGATCCTTAGAATTTCTATTACTAATAAATATCAGAGTTTGTTTCATTTCCAACTCTTCACAACTCATGTCTATTCGACTAATCACTTCGATTATCTTATTCTAAGCATCACTTTTCTTATTGTTTTATAAACACTGTCCTAGTTTCTTAGTGACAGGACTCCAATTCCTTTCCAGTGATCGTCTATCACTTTACCAGGGTTAGCTTTATATGTTAACCTCAAATTTTGCTCGAATCCTCGAAAGTTTAAAATTTCCACAAATCGACTATCCACTACTTCCTCATTTGAGATTTAGCGTAGCCTCAAATCACATCAATTTTCTAAGACCGTACTCATCAGTCTTATGAATTTTCCGGGTCATTACAGGTACTCTCTATTTTAATCTCTAAGGAAACCAAGCCCACTGATTTTAAGCACCACTGGATAACCAAACAACTCAATTTAACACATCTCTGTTTTGCTGACGATCTGCTCATGTTCTGTCATGGTAGCTTCAAGTCTGTAAGTATTCTTAAGACTGTTTAGAGAAATTCTCCACTATTTCTGGATTACATATTAATGCTTCGAAAAGTATGTGTTTTTTGTCCAATGTCCCTAACAATCAAGCTGCAGATATTCTTTCTTGTCTTAATTTTCAACTTGGGTCCTTTCCTGCTAAATTTCTGGGAGTTCCCTTAATTACTACAAAGCTGAATCTTGCGGATTGCCAGCCACTTTTGGAAAAAATAAAGTGTAGGATCAATTCCTGGACAAATAAGTTTATATCCTATGCTGGGAGATTGCAGCTTATTAAGTCGGTGCTTTTTGCCATCCAAGCTAACTGGTCTGCCCATTTTCTTCTTCCTGCAGCTGTGATTAAGGACATTAAAAGTACTATTAGCGGATTTTTGTGGAAGGGCCCTTCATTGTTGAAATTTGGAGCCAAAGTTGCTTGGAAAAAAATTACCTTTCCTTATACTGAAGGTGGTCTAACTATCAAGCACTTAAGAGGACTGGAACAAGGCTCTGATCATGCTTCTGCTAAGGAAGGTTGTTAATCCCAGTTCTAGTTCTCTGTGGGCTAAGTGGGCTAGAGTTTTTCACCTTAAGGATAAATATTTCTGGTGTATCCCAGTTCCCAGTGATTGTTCTTGGATTTGGAGGAAGATCCTCAGCCTCAGAACAGAAGCTATCCAGCATATCAGACATCAAATTGGCAATGGAGATAGTACTAGTCTATGGTTCGATCCAGCTTCCTCTGTCCATGCTCCACTGATAGCAAATTCCGGGCTAAGTCCTCACGCTAAGGTTAGTAGTATCATACATAATGTAACATGGAATCTGCCAACTTCTAGCCATCCTGATGTTACAGCTTTTAGACAATTATTCGATTACACCATTTGCTGCAACCTTCAGACTCAGGATATTATTTTATGGGATAATTCAAAGCCGACAGAGCTCAAAGCAGTAACTATCTGCAACTCTATAAGACAGCGAGACAATATTGTGGATTGGCAGTCCTTAGTTTGGCATAAGATATTTTCCTCCGAAACATTCTTTTATTTTATGGTTGGGTTTCCACAATGGATTCAAGACCAAGGATAGGCTCATTAATTATGGAATCCATATTGATCCGATACGTGTTCTCTGCAAGACTTGAGAGGAGAACTTAAATCATCTACTCTTTCAATGCCCCTTCTCCTTTCGAATGCTTCTCTCTGTTATGCTATTATGTGGCTGGAGGGGTCTAAGCTGATGTTGGTCTACCATCACCAACTTCATTATATCATGTGTATGCAGGCGGATCAATTGCAATATTTTACATCTTGGGTTTGCTGCTGTTGTGTATAATATATGGAAGGGACGCAATGCTCGGATGCACTCGAGAAGTCCTCCTGTCAGGACTATAGTTCTTGATACCTTGCATTTGGTTAAATGTAAACTGCACACAAACTTAAAATTCCAAAAACTGAAAGAGAGATTTAGACATCTTGTTCTATAGTCTGTGTATTGCCATGGCTTCACAGGGTATGTCCTTGAAGTCTATGCAATAGGTTTTTGGGGGTCCCTCTTCCTTGTATTCTTTCCTTTTATTTTATATAAATTTCAATTTAGCAAAAAAAGAAAAGAAAAAAAAAACCTTTTGACTTAAAAATTGGTAAAATCTAAATCATTAGGGAACCTCCTGCACTTTCAAGCACATCAGAAGATATTTCGATTTATCAAGATAACTTTTGACAGACTGAGTATGTAACTTTTTTAAACAGAAAAATTGATCGAAGAGATCATTCATATACCAATATGATGCTAATTTGTTGCGTATATAAAAGAAACAAAAGAACAAAGGCAAAGGGGCATACCCCAGAAAACAAAAAGGAGGCCCAAACAACTTCCTGAAGAGGAGACCAAGAATTGTAAATAGGCTATAAGCCCAAACAGAACCAAACTAAGGAAAACAAATCAAGCAAACAGAGCAATAGACCACAGCCGAAGGAAGGAAGAGAGCAGCAGACACAAGAGCATCAGGAACAAAAACATGGACTGCAGCCAGAAAAACAAAACAGCAGCAGCAGCTTGGGGCAATGACGCAGCTAGTGAGGTACCAATATGATGTTGCATCATCTAAAAATTGCTATCATCATTTTCATAGAAGAAAGAGTTGACAAAATTCTAAAATGGACCGTATATATATTTGACCAGACATGAAAAAAACTAACTTGCAAATTTTGCTAAGCTATGACTGTAGCAATTTATAAATAACCAGACTGCAGGGTCACCTTATAACAAATGGACTTGAGGGGACCAAAAGCAAAATTTTGCTATTAAATACCAAGGATAGCAGAGGGGAAGCCACATATTTCGGTGAACAAGCATTTTGGAAGGAAAAAAAATGTGGGATGGGAATAATAAGACAATAGGTCGGGGCGGTGTACTTAATTTGTAATAAAGATAGGTAGTTGCCTAGTGGGTAATAGTACTATGTGGCAGAAGTTTTGGGGCAATAGGTGATACAAGTGTTAATATAACAATAGACAAAGATAATAATGTGATGTGGGGGATTAGTACTTACGTAGCACAGATATTCAGTTCTAAACGGTGGAGAACTGTGATTAATTTGAAAAAAAAGAAAACTGACGGGGAGTAACAAACAGGCAGGACCAAAAAGAGGCTTTAGCCATTTAACTCCGATACCATAATAAAGCATAGAGTGAATAATATTATTGTCATGGAAACTGAAGTAAATCATGACTAATATATATACATGCCTTTGAAGAGTTTTAAAGAAATGCGAATACTAGAATAATTATCCTATTATACAATTCTGTAATATTCTATTCTATCATAATTCTAATGTAACCAGTATATAAAATTAAAATTATCTAGATTTAACTAATTATAATTACATTCTCTAATAAGGGGACTGGAGAAAAAGTGATGTACAGTAGCTCTGGAGGAGTTTCTTAGGACAGGAGGAGACCCATATGTCTCTGATGCCCTTATTATCAATGGCGATCTATTTCCATGATCAAAATCAACTTTAATTTTATATTGATCAGTTGGCATGAGACGCTTATTATTTTTATCAGGTTCAAAAGCATAAGACTGTTATTGTTTACATAATTTATTTTAAAATTGTATTATCTCAAATTAAAAAATAATAATAATTTCAAAAAAAATATAAATTTGAAAATATCTCAACCTCATTTCAAAAGGCCAATATTAATTTGAAATAGGGTTTGAAGTGTCATGTCTTCTAGTTGACCAATGATGCACATCTTGAAGTTATTAGTCACTCGGTTTACAGTTGCCTCAAACTTGAATTTCGAAGTATGAATTGTTTTCAACATAATTCGTTTGGAGATTATTATCTTTTGTCTAGTAGTAATGTAGTGGAATTGTATTATTATTTCTTAAAGATAATGTTTGTTATATAGAGATAATCACTGTTACAACGTCTAACTACAGCAGTGCAATATACACGAGCAAAAACAATTGATGTTGTGGTTAAATTTAGTTTTAACAAGCATGTTGGATCACCTCCTTACCCAAAAAATTAACTTATTAGATTGAGACTCCAACATATTTATTTACCCATCTATACTTTGAAATTTATCTGATAAATTTATTCAATATAGGATTCATGTGAAATATATCAACAATCTCCACCTTTCACTTAAATACTTATCATAAGTATCATACTAAAGTAGTCACCATTTACCACACCTTCTTTTGAGAGTCATGCTCGACTCTAATACTACTCCACCACGCCTTCCAAGAGCCCTACTCGACTCTAATATTAATCCACCATGCCAGAAGCAAACATGGTTGTACAACTTTGCTCCTTGTGAACCGGCCTTTTACTCTGAATAGCTTTCTATAGTCATCTTGATCCCGCTCCATTCAACTCAAATCATATTTCACCTCATAGTGGCACATGTGTGAGTGATCTCCTTGTAGACATGCTTAACAAGCATGTCAGATCACCTTCTTATCAATAAGAATAACCTATAGCTTATCAGATTGAGACTTTACCATACTTATTAACCCATCTACGCTTTTGAATTAATCCGATATGAAATTCAACTAAAGTATCCTAACAAATAAAGCATATAATTAATAATAATTCTATGTGTACTAACACTTGTACACTAACAAAAGAAAATATAATTAGAAAATCTTATTTAGTGAATTCTATATTATTTTCTCTTTGTTAGTGCACAATTAATGCACAACTATTAGTGCAAACTTGTAGGAGAAGATGAAGCGTTCCATGTTTTTGCTATTGGGAAAAGTGTAGAAGAGGGTTACGTGGTCAGTGGGGGGTTTTGGATTGGGAGAATGAGAAATGAGATTTGAAGAATAATGGGTCGGAGTAAATGGTATTGTACGCTGGGTGGAGACGGAGCTGAAGTGGCAGAGGGATTTGACGGGAGTCTGGCTAGAATTTTTGATACCAGATCGTGAGAGAGAGATTCAACATTGTCATCTTCGTTGTTGAACTCCATTGAAATTTTGACTTTAAGAGTATAAAACCTCTTGTGAAACGACGACATTTTGTGTGCTAATCTCTCCTTCCTATTTAAAATGTTAAATTGTCCACATAAACAGCTAGTTAAATTTTAACAGTCTTAGACGAAAAATTCAAATTTTGTTAAAAAAATTCATTTCAGGAATGCGATTGAAAAAATTAAATCAATTCAATGATTGAGGTTCAGTTCAATGAAAAAATAGTTATTTCACCCGAATACATATTGAAATACTCTATATACTTAACTACCAAATCAAGCTATGTTTGTAATGTAGACACATTCAAGCTGATAGTAGACTATGTCAAGACTAACATGCTCCGAATGATCAATGCCAGCATGAACGACATTTTCTTCTTCTTGGAATTATATCACAAGTTCGCCAAGCAAAACCCTAGACATTTTGTTGGAAGCAAATCAACCTCTTAATCACTATTACATGGCTGCTAGGGTTTTTAATGGTCTGGGAAATGCTCTTCTTGACAACAATATCGCTACACTTCATCATCACCATCTTCCAAATCGCAATGGTACAAAGGCATCACTAACTAGTAACCTTAGAAGTTTAGGAACTAACGATCATCCGATAAATGTCCCATTAAATATTAGCACTAAGTTTCTTTTAACCTTGCCTATAAATACGTTACCATGGGCTGAGAATTCATGCTAGGGGCCAAATAAAGCAAGTGTTAACAACATATCGTTTGTGCCCCCTAAAATTGACATACTCTAGCATACTATAGTTTTTACGATGCTGGTTGGGGAATTGGAAATTTCGACAAAAAGAAAGACCCCATGAGATATAATCTTTTTGATTCCCATATAATGAACACTATTATGATTAATGTTATGGTGACAAAAGATGGATATAAGAAAGTAGATACAAATTGATGCGTCGGATTATAATTAGTGGATGTTCTACTATACATGGATGTGTCCAATGATTATAATTAACAATTACCATCCACATCATTTTATATAATTTTTTTTATAATCTTTTGCCACCAAAAGTATTATCGCACTATTACAGTCCCAGGAATGGCTGGACAGCCATCAGATTCAAGGCAGATAACCCCGACACCTTTATTAGTCTTGTTAATTCATTTATTTTTTTAATTAATAATTATAGGCTGAATTGTAAAAGTTCCTTCCAAATTGCCATGCAATTTCGATTTGGCCCTTTTAAGTAGCAAATATTTCAATTGAGTCCTTCAAGTGACCAATTTGATTTAATTGAGTCCAATATGACAAAAATCTCAATTGAGTCAAAGTCAACATCAGGACTCAATTGAATCAAATTGACCACTTGAAGTAATTCATTGAGATTTTTACAACATAAAGGGCCAAATTCAGATTGGGTGGAAACTTGGAGGAATACTTTTATTATTATTATTATTATTATTATTATTATTATTATTATTATTATTATTATTATTATTATTATTATTATAGTAATGGCATATTTAATTTTTCTTCTTCAGGAATGTGGTTGATGCATTACCATTTTGAGCGGCACATAAGTTGGGGAATGGGGATGACATTTATCGTAGAAAATGGAAAACATTTTAGAGAAAAGATACAACCGCCACCTCCAGACATACCACCATGTTAAAGCTAATTGAACAATTCCTTTCATGACATTGTTCATTATGCAAAAACTTGTTACCAACGTACCGTGTTCGAGCTGCAGTGGATGCACTATTTATAGCTAGTATTGTTTTACTTGCATTTAGGGGTTGAGGTTAGGTTTTATGTCCCTTTCAGTTCGTCGTGATAATTATAAATAAAGAAATTATAATAAAAAATAAATGCAATTATAATTAATTAGTTTAATTTGTGATATTTTCATATAAAATAAACATGTTTTCAAATTTTAAAATGATTTTTTCATATTTATAAACATCGAAGGGTAAAAATTAATAATGTTTTTACCTTTTTATATTTAATAAATATGAAATAAATCATTTAAAATAATTCTTTTTAATTACACACAAGTGATTGACTTAATCAGCGTTTCACATTATTTATTTATAAAGTGTCATGTCCAATTGAAAGTAAATAAAAAAACAATTTAAAAGTTCGATCACTATAATAATTTATATTTAAACCATTAACTTTTAGCTGTGGAGGGGAGCCTTATCGATAGAAAATGAGTTTCATGAATTTTATGGGTTGTTCATCTCCTCACAAGAGAAAAAAAGTCTTAGCTAATATGTGGCATCAGTCCCAATATGATGGAGATGGTTCGACGTTATCTACTGAAATTTTATTGGCTATTTGTCCCATGTATATGGTGCTTTTTATTTGTACATTGTTCACTGCTCTGTATGCTAAATTGCAGTCCAATGCTTGAGGACTAGTAGATTTTTTCACATCCGATAGAATGGCCTTTGAAGTATGAATTTTGTCGCTTGTGATGCAGTGACGGTTGTCTCATCTCGTCTGTAATTCTACTTTATATATTTTTATCAAGTGATATTCATTCCTTTATTTACAGTTAATTTTGCGAGTGCATATGTATGGATTATTAGTCTTGTGTTTCCTCAAAAGAGTCTCGGTTTTACTTTTTGACATCTATATATCTAATAGTGTGATTTATGTAAGTATTGAAAAGAACCAATTTTATAATTAATAGTATAGTTAGAAAGTTTAAAGTGATTATGATTATATTGATTAAAATCAAAAAAAATTCTCTGTTTTCTCTCTGATCAATAATACTTACATTCTTCTTAGATCTGGAAAGAACTCTTTTATTTTTGGAGAGACTCTCTATTAGATCTCTCTTTTTTTAATCTAATCATTTATTCTACCTTCTTGTGTAGGTTTTTTTCCCTTCACTTTTTTGGGGCTTTTTTTTTTTTTTTTTTCTTCGTAATATGACTGATTTCTTTTTCTTTTGTTGAAATTTTTTATTATCATCTCTTGTGAAACTTTGATTTTGCCATTTGAGAGACTATTTTGTTGTTAGTGAAATTTTTTCCGTTGCATAGATTATTGAAAATAGATAATTCAAATTTGAGTGTGATATTATCATGATGGCTTGTTCTTCAATGAACTGTTCAAATATACATATTATGTTATTATTTTAAAAATATGATTGTTTTTTAGGAGTATATAGTGTCTACTAGCCGTTATTACGATTGTGCATTTTCTTGATTATCTATTGTTTTGTTGAAATGATTATTATTTAAATATTTTGTATTGTAATATTTTTATCATTTGTAGCAGATTACAATTTCAATATATTTCAGTTTATTGGACTATTTGATAAATAAAAAATCAATTAATTCATAAAGTTTAAGATTTTAACTTCAAAAAATGTAAATAATAACAGAGTACAATTAATCCAACATGTAGTAATATGGATTATGTTAAGTACATATGAAAAAATACCCCGAAAAATAAAAAATAAAAATAAAGAAATTGAAATTTATGCAACAAGTTCTGTTTCCTGAGATTAATTCGTCCATCCACTATAAGAAATAAGTCTAATTTTAATAGAATTTTTTTTTATGGAACCAATTCTGTCGAAATTAGATTAATTCCAACAAAATATTACATCAAAAATCCTCAAAAATAAGCTATTAAATTCGGTTTCCACACGACCCACTTTCATTTTCCTCCTTCCCCATTCCACTCTCAGCAGTGGCGACACAAGGGAGGAAAAAAAACACTCACCCATCTCAGATTTTTCTAACTCTCAAATCTCAAATCTATTTGGTAACTTTTCGAATGCTATTATGAGAAGTAATTTTATTTTTGACTAGGGATAACCCGTGCTTGAAGGCACGGTATAACTAATATAACAGTTGAGTACTGTATCTAATATTTTTAGATTGAAAATTTTAAAATTATTGTTGACTCTCAGTTTCATAATAGAACCGAGAGTCCAACTATTAATACAAAAAGATTGATACTCAATCCAGTCATAGTTTCTTTTTTAGGCAAATATTAGTGTTTTACTCATTCCTAACTTAAAATTAGTTCTTAGCAGGTTTGAGCAATTAATTGATTGACGCTAGCGGGCTCAAATTTGTGTAATATAGTATTTTCGGGTATCTCGCACATCTTTCTTTTATTGACAAAACGGAATGAGAAGTTTGACAGCATTTATTTGTCTCCGAATCTCTAACTATTGATCAATATGATTCATGAACAGTATCTCCTGTGAAAAAAGGGTAGTATTGCAAGTTATTTGGTGGGATTCAATGAGAGAAAAAAAAGATGTAAAAATCCAAAAGAAAGGCTTTTGCATATATACCAAAAAGTATAAAATGAGCCCTCTAAGTTCAAACAAAAAAGCATTGTCATAACATCAACTAAATCGCATCACTATAATATTTTTTCCTTTATATTTTTTCTTGAAATTGGACAAAAAATTCTCATACCATGAGTCAGAGCCTATTACAATAGTTACTCTCAATATAGCCCGCAAAAACACCAAAGAGATGACACATAATTGTCCTTGTCTGAAGGCATGACATATATTAAAATTCTAAAAATACTTTATTACCTAAATACTCTTTGCAACATAAAATAACTTACAAATTAATTAAAATGAATTTGAACCGTCCCTGTGATTTTCCACCCAAATCAATTTGTATATGGAAACATAACGACCGCAATACCTGAAAAGAAGAAAAATGGCGTCAACGCTAAAAGGGTAACCCATGTTGTTTACGTGCAATTTTATTTATTTATTTATTTATTATTATTATTATTATTATTATTATTATTAGAGAATGTATTTGACAACTTGTTTTAGACTGTACTAAATGCGAGTGGTTAAACAAAGGACAATGATAAGGCAAAATTAGATTTGGAAGCATTGAACGTAAGGTGGGAGTTGTGGTTTTGACCTGACAAATCAAAATCTAAGGCTCCATTTTCTCTTACCAAGCAACAGGTTGAAGACATCTGTAAGTGGGTAAGTGGGTTGGAGCTCCAAAATGGATATGCTTCTAACATATCTCGTTGTAGTAAGGCTGAGCTGTAAGACCCCGAATTTTATGAAATACAAAATTTAATTTTTCTTCATATATATGTTTCATGAAACAGTAAGTGGTTAAATTGATAAAGTTAAAAGTTAAGGATGTTATGTATAAATTATATTATGTTGGACAATATTCGTTTGGTCGGGGAATATTCATTCTGTCGGGGAATATTCGTACGACGACGCCGTACGAACCAATCATTGGTGGACCCCACAACGAATAATTGTCGGATATAGAAAACGACATAAACAATTTTTAAATGGTCAATGGTACTATCACTTTTAATTGTTAAAATACCCAGTGGTAAAAGAATAGTAACATACGATATTGCACAGTAGCACACAGTATTGCACAGTAGCACACGACATTGCACAGTGTTTTGTATTATTAAACTGATAAAGTGGTTATCGTACAATATTTGACTTTATTGTCACATGCACAATAATTCATGTTATTAAACTGATAATTGTCACAGTAGCATATGCACAGTAATTCACATTATTGAATCAATAATTGTTATGATACAGTAACGTATTCTTTCTTTTACATACTTTCTGCATTATTGTTATCTCTATTATGATGTTAATTAAACTGTTGTATTTCATTATTAATTAATTTGATATCTAACTCAGAGAGCCAACTACACTGTATTTATAATAATTAGTCATAATAATGAATAAGTGTGAATTATTGTTGAATAATTGAATTGATAAAGTTATTTGTTTATAATATAAAGTTAGGTGATATAAAATGAATGGTTTAGATTAAGGAAATTTTAAAAGATAAAATGAATGGTATAGATTAAAGATAATATAGAATTTGAAATGGATAGTGTAGATTAAAAGATGATCTTTAAATGAATGGTTTAGATTAAAGAAATCTTAAAAGATCAAATGAATGGTATGGATTAAACATTATCTTGAAATGAACGGTTTGGATTAAATTAGGAAATCTTGGTTATGATAAGATTTTTTGCTATAAATAGAGGCCATAACTTAAGATTTTTTCATAAACTTCCTTACTTGTTCTTTCTTTCACTCTCTAAATACTTCTTTGTGTAAGTTCTCTCTAAGTGTGCTTAAGTCATCTTGAGTATTTGTGAAGATCTATAAGTGTACGAGTACTGTTCAAGTTAATCAACCTCATTTAAATCAATATCCAGTCACGTGTTAAGGTAAGGAATATCATCTTCTTTCATATTCTATTATTTAAACTTACTACAGTAAGGGATTATCATTCTTTGATTCTCGAAAATAATATCGTTTATTTCTTACTCATAAGATGTGCCATTTATTTTCATGTATTAATTTGCGGGAATAACCTTACGGCGCGGATTACCGCCTATTGGTGAATAACCTTTCATATTCATTCCTTATTAATCTCTGAGAATAACCTTACGGCGCGGATTACTGTCTGTTTGGTGAATAACTCTTCGTATTCAAATTTTATTAAATTGTGGGAATAACCTTACCGCGAGGACTACCGTATGTTGGTGAATAACCATTTGTATTTATTTCTTATTTGTCTCTTGTGGAAATAATTTGTCTACACGAATTCACATGACACTTTTATTCCATATTTGTTTGTAATATCATTTTTTTTCATATTCGTAAGTGATATTATTTTTCTTTATACTCATAAGGGATACCATCTTTTTCATCTTCCATTATTCAAACTTACTATGGTAAGGGATATTAATTTCATTCACCTTTTGTTAATCAAACCTGCTACGGTAAGGGATATTATTTTCTTTCGCCTAAATCGAAATTTATTATGGAACCATTGATTCTATAATTCCTGAAAATATTATATGTTCTATAATAGTTGCACTTCATCATTTTATTTGAATCTTCCTATTTTTTGAACCTTTCTATTGAACTGTAACCGTTATTCTGAACTATAGATCTTGAATATCATTTTTGAATTTCACTCCACATCATGTTGACGATTTGGACATTATTTGAATATGCACAAAGTAAATTTCTGATACTTATTGTTTATCCTGTTTCTTCTGTTCATCATTTATATCATTCTAATCATCCAAAATCAAGTTGTTGTGAATATCTGTGGCCGAGGGCACAGGTGCGATATAATTGTTGAACATATGATAGGTTAAATGCGATATAATAGGTTAAAGGCGATACATCTGTTCGGTGTCTTTTATGGCACGTGGTGAATTGTTAAAGGCGATATAATAGGTTAAAGGCGATACCCGTAGTGCAAAGATGAATTGTTGTTTGATATGATTATGACCAAAGGCTGAATATGGTATAATCATGACCGTTGGTGTTATATTGAATATCTTTGGCCCGTAGTGCAAAGATGAACTGTTGTTTGGTATGATTATGACCAAATGCTGAATCTGGTATAATCATGACCGTTGTTGTTATATTGAATGTTTTTGGCCCGTAGTGCAAAGATGAACTGTTAATCTGCATGATTATGACTAGGAACTGTGAATTTGTATTATCTTGACTAATGGTATTTCAGATGATAAAAGTTGATGATGTTTTTCCTAAAAAGAGAAGCGAGTGGACACTATAGTCTGCATTATTCTTCTAATAGATTGCTCATTCCACTGCTATTATTGATCTGAACATTGTTCAAAAATTTAACTGCAGTTTTTGATATAAATCTTGTAGTCTATTGTATTCTATCAAGAACTCAACTGTTGAAGGCTAATGATAATTTATTCGTCATTATCTTAGTCATGATATTTCTTACTGGGCTATTTGAGCTCACAATTTCTTTTTGTTCCATTGTTTTTCAACAGTAGATGATAACGTAGCTAGGTCTAGCCGGGGAATTGAGTGAGAGTCCGAGGGATAGCTATCGTAGTCTTCACGTGTTGTAAAATAGTGTGGCAATAATAGTGAAGACTTAGTTGTATATTATTATACATTGTATTGTTAAACGTTGTACTACCTTATAATAATTTTGTTGTAGTCTTTTGACAACTCAAGTTTGGGCTGTGTGAGCCCAGATTTGGGGGTGTCACATGAGCAGTTGAAAATTAATGGGTTCGATAGTCACGATTGTCATGTATTCCTGTAGAAGTTAATGCCAATTGTATTTTATGAGATGTTACCCAAGAAGGTTGTAGATGCCTTGACCAAAATTTTAAATTTCTTTTGAGATTATGTTCAACGGTTATAAGTTACAATGTTGTAGAGAAGATGGAGAAAAACATAGTACTTACAATGTGCAAGCTTGAAATGATCTTCCCTTTAGGGTTCTTTGACTCAATGGAGAATTTTTTATTCATCTAGCATACAAACTTAAGCTTGGAGGACTGATGCAATATCGGTGAATGCATCCTTTTGAGAGGTAATATAATATATATCTTCATTTTGATTATATTAATTCTAATCTTTACAGTAAATTCTTATCAATGCATTATATTTCAAGTATATGCGTCGATTAAAGCATAAAGTGAAAAACAATGCTCGTGTAGAGGGTTCAATTATTGAAGGCTATACGGAGGAAGAGCTTGTAAACTTCTGCTCTTTATACTCCGAGGATGTAATCTTAATAAAGCATAACCGTTTAAGTTATAATAAAGTGGTTGAACTCCCATCTCAAGGTGAGTTAGTTGTATTCACCTACCCTGTTAAACCATTTAGGCGTGAGACGAAGTGCTCCTTGAGTGACAAAAATCTAAAGATTGTATCTTTGTACGTGCTTCTAAATATGCTCGGAGTATCATCGTACATAAAGTGAGTATATATCTGTATTTGTGAAACTTTTAATTTTAAATGCAAAAACATTTATATACTGTTAAACCGTGTGATTAATCTTTCAGTTCATTCAAAGACATGCCTTTTAGTTAATTCAAAGACATGCTTCTAACTTGGGGTTAACTGCAACACAATTGGAAGTATTCATTACACAAAATTTTCAAAAGTGGTTTAGGAGAAGGGTTGCAGAAAATAACGCTTATGAGTGTTTTAGAGATATCATTCAAGGTCCCTTTATAAACTTGTCAATTTATTTTTCGGATGTATCGTGAATGGATACAAATTCAAGGTCGATGACTTGAATGAATTAACATCAATGAATTATGGCATTGTCGTGTTGGAAAACTGTTACTAAGATTCTGAGTCTAATTATTATGGATGTTTAGAAGAAGTAGTTGTTGTAATAACCGAGAATTTTGAGAGAATATTTTTACTTAATTAAACGTAATAATGTGAATAATTTTTTTTATTGATGAGTTAGATATATACATAATTATATGTGTATATTAAACTTAAGAATGTAAATGAAAGCCATCATATTTTTTTAAAAATAAATGTGTGATTAAAGGAGAAGTAAATGATGAATTTATTCATATGGTTTAAATTATGTAATCAACTACATGGATATATATATATATATATATATATATATATATATATATAATTGTGGATTTAAATAAATAATGATAACAGGGTTATCAAGGCGACGCTTAAGCGACAAAGTGTTGTTCAATGGCTAAAGCGTTGGGTCGACTTGGTGGAGGTGCACAAAGGCGTCCGCTCAGATAACTAAGTCGTCGCCTTGCACGACTCGGGGGACGACTTACGCGACAGGAAGCTGAGTGGGCGACTTACCGACAGTGGGTATGGTTCGACCCGAAAATTAATGGGTTAAAAAAACCACGATTCAAAAGCCCTAAAGGCTAAAATCACGATTTAGATTTCAGAAAGGGAAGAGTCAAGAGAGGTAAAGAGCAAGGGACTTAAGAGAGGTACCTGCGAGTCTGTGTCTTCGACCATCATCTATCGAGTCACCGCCGACGACTTCGACCATCATCTCTGGAGTTTACAGGTACATCTTCCTCTTCTTCTTCTTCTTCTATTATTCTCATCTTCTTTTATTCTGATATTCTTCTCCTCTTCTAATCTTCTCCTCTTCTAGTCTTCTGATCTTTTCATCTTCCAAATCTAATTAATCTGTCGTTGGTCGTCTATCCTTCTTCTTCTAAATTTTTTCCTTCTCTTAAGGGTTTCTTCTGTCTGCAGTACTTAGCGTACTGCTCTAAGCCTCTGTTATATATTCATTTTTTTTGTTTGGTAGTTGGGAGTCTTGGGACTGATTCTGTGATTCATTTATTAATTGGATAAGCATGATATATATTATATAGTATAAATAATTAAATATACAAGTTATCTTTTGGTTTCTTCTTTTCGCAGTACGTACTGCTCTAAGTTGTATATTTATTTTTTTTGTTTGGTAGTTAGGAGTCTGGGGACTGATTATATGAATCATTTATTAGAGTCAAAGCATGATATATATTATATAGTATACATATACAAGTCATTGTTTGGTTTCTTGACTTTCTTGTCTTCTTTCTGCAGTAAGTACTGCTCTGAGCCAGTGAGCTTTTATTGTATATTCAATTTTTTTGTTTGGTAGTTGGTCTGTGATTCATTTATTAATTGGACAAACATGATTTTGTGATTCATTTATTAGTTGGACCGAGTCTTGGACTGATTCTGTGATTCAATTATATGGTTAATGTAGTATCCTGTTTTGGCCTTAGTAACATGCAATAACTAAGTTATAATGTGTTTAATGTAATAAAACTATGTTTTCTTAATAAAAAAAATATGTATTGTATTTAATGTAATAAAAGTTATAAAACTATGTTTTCTTAATAAAAAAAAATTTGTATTGTGTTTAAACTTTAATGTAATAAAACTATGTGCTACTTAGTGGTTATGAATGAGATGTTTATTTATGTAATTGTATTTTGTAGATAGTTAAATGATGGAAAATTCGGAAGCGGAGAGTTATGATCCAAGTAAGGATCCTAAAAGAAAGGCCAAGTCTACGGATCCGGGATAGAAATATGGATTTTAGCCAGATTTGAGCGATAAAAATGTCATGCAATGCATATTATGTGGGAGAAAGATTAATGGAGGAATTAAGAGATTCAAGCAACATCTTATCCGTGGGTATGGGGATGTGGCCAAGTGTTCTCAAACTATAACAGAAATTGCAAACGAGATGCATCAAGCATTAATGAGCAACAAAAGGAACAAGCCAATTCAATTTGATGACAATGACGAAGTAGTAGAAGAAATTTAGTCATCTAATATTCCAAGCAATGCATCAAATCCTTCCAATGCTTCCTTTGCAACAGTTAAAATGATGAAAAGTGCATTTCAATTCACTAAGCCACAATCACAAACAAAGACAATTGAAACACATCTTAGGAAATCTCCTGAAGAAGTTGTTGACGAAAGGCATCGCAAAGGTCCTAACCAAACAACTTTGGAGAATTATCTAAGGTCACCGGAAGAGAAAGAGAAACATGGACATTGCCAACTGGTTTTATGAGAATGGCATCCCTTTTAATGCAGCAAATTCAAGAAGTTTTGAGGTGATGGTAGAGTCTATCGGGCAATATGGGCCGGGTTTGAAGCCTTATTCGTATCACAAGTTGAGAGTTCATCTTTTAGCGAAGGCAAAGACTAAAATAGAGGAATTAAAGGAGAAGCACAAAACTTCTTGGAAGCAGTACGGTTGCACTCTTATGTCAAATGGATGGATAGATAGAAGAGGCAGACACTTGATAAATTTTCTTGTTAATAGTCCTGCAGGGACTTACTTTTTGGGATCAGTTGATGCTTCTGGTCAATCTCAGGATGCAAGCATGTTGACAGAGTTACTTGATGGGAAGATCAAAGAGATTGGGCCTGAGTATGTTGTGCAAGTGGTGACGGACAATGCCTCCAATTATAAGGCAGCTGGTCGTATTTTAATGGAGAGGAGACCTACTTTATTCTGGACACCATGTGCAGCCCATTGCCTAGACCTTATGTTAGAGGATATAGGCAATTTGAAGCAATTTAAGTCTACAATCGGGAGGGCAAAAAAAATAACAACATTCATTTATAGACATGGTCGCCTTCTAGATGCGATGAGGAGCAAAACAAATGGGAGGGACCTTGTGAAATTGGGAGTCACCCGATTTGCTACATCTTTTCTGACCCTTTAAAGCTTGTGCAAGCACAAGGATGCTTTGAGACACTTATTCATCAGTGATGATTGGACACATTCTAGATTGTCAACTACAGAGGCGGGGAAGCAAGTGTATGATACAATTATTTCTTCTAGTTTTTGGCATGTTGTCGAAGATTGTATTAGAGCCTCACAACCATTACTTATTGTGTTGAGGATTGTGGATTTAGATGAGAGGCCAGTTATGCCTGAAATTCTTGCTGCGATGGAATTTGCAAAGCAGAGGATCAAAGATGCCTTTAATAACAAACAAATGCTATACAAGAAAGTGATCGACATTATTGAGCGAAGATGGGAATGCCAAATGGAGCAAAAGCTATATGGGGCAACATTGTTTCTAAATCCTGGAAAGTATTTTGACATCAAAGAAGATGAAGAATCTCATTTAGGTTACAAGTTACGTATCAACTTCAATGAGATTCTTTCAAAAATGGTTCCCAACCAACTTTTGGCAGACAAGATAAGCTACCTAGCCGATGTATATGAATCTTCTCGTGATGGTTTTTCTATAAACATGTCGATTAGGCAACGAAAGAAAAAAAATCCTAGTAAGTATATTAAATTAATTATAAAGTTTACTTTAAGTTTTATACTTTAGACTATATTTGATTTTTTACTTCTAATGTAGTTGATTGGTGGAATGCTTTTGGCGATGATGTTATTGAGCTTGCAAAGTTTGCAAAGCGAATTCTCGACCTTTGTTGTTCTTCTTCTGGTTGTGAACGCAATTGGAGCACTTTTGAGTTTATAAGTATTTAGTAATTAAATATCTTGTATTTAATATTAATTAGTACATGAATAAATCTATAAATATTTTATATATTCTCTTGCTTAATATTTTTTTAAACACAAATTTCAGATTCATACGAAGAAGATAAATAGGTTGGAGCATCAACGGTTAAATGATTTGGTGTATGTGTAATACAATCGCCGAATTGTTGATAGGTTCCAAAAGAGACGCGAACTTGGAAGAAATTTTGATCCATTAGTCCTAGATGATTTTGAGTGGGGTAATGAGTGGATCGCGCCCGAGCAAGATGTAGTTCATCATGGAGATGATCTTACATAGGAGGATCTTGACAGAGCAGTTGGTGCATCCAATGCCACCGAGGTTCGCAATCTTCGTAGAACAGATAATTTTACTAATGTCTACTCACGGCGTGGTGGTGTTTCGACTTCAAGGGAATCAAGGATAAGGGTTGGGAATGACTCTGATTCTGATGTTGGAAAAGAGGAGGAGGAAGGTCTTCCTAATGATGACGAGGATGTGGATGATGACTATGGTCGAAGAGTAACTACTGTTTCGAGTGATGATACCACTACTAGGAGAGATAATGATGATTTGTTCCTTCATGATTTTGCTTGATAGCTTGAATGATCTTTTCATTATGAAAAAATGAGACTTTTAAGTTGAAGAATTCTGAGTTTTTAGGACTTTGTTTTTATTTTTATATTATGTTTATTTTTGGCAATGTCTCAATGAACATGTCTTTATCCTATTAAGGATGGTTGTCTAATGTTATTATATGATTATATGCTTGTTTATACCTTTATCTTAACAATGCTTGTTTACTTGTTATGGTTTTCTATACATACAATGTTAAAACTTAAGAAACTAAACATAAATTTAAGAATTATATTGAATTAAACTAAATATTACAAAAGTATCACCATTTATCTAATTTGAAGTTGACACATGTTCAAAAAATTACAACTATAGTAAAATTATCATTTTGACTTGATCTTGTTCGTTCCTTGTTATGATTTGATATGCTACAACCTGCATCATGAATATGGTAAATCATTAGAAATATAAATATATAAATATTCATATAAATGTTAAATATATATAATTTTATACGTATAAAATTTACATTGTTAATGACTTGTCGACTTGCGAGTGACTAGTCGGGCGCCTTGTCGCCTAAGCGCTTAAGCTCCCGGCTTTCACCTCGCCTCGACTTGTCGCCTTAATAACTATGAATGATAATGAAAGTTATAAAATATAATTAATTAATTTAATTATATTTCTGTAATGTTAAATTTTTTTGAATGTTGTCCTTGATGGGCTAAATTATGGAATTTAATAAATTAAGTGTGTAACTTAGGTAATATGTTAGAGAAATAATATTTATTTATGGTTTGATAAACAACCCAAGTTAATTAATTAACAAAAGGTTGTGTATAATGTGAATAATTTGAATTACTTAAATTATTAAAATAGTGAAATAATATTCAATAAAGATTTTATAACATTTTAATAATATAAACCCAATTAAATTGTGTCTTTCTATATTAGTAAAGTATGGAAACCCAAACTTTTTATTTAGTTAAAGCCCAAGTGTTTTAAGTAGCCCAAGTCCGAACTTATTTTTTTTACAACCCAAATGAATTGATAGTAATTTATGTGTTTTGTATGTAAGGAAGCCCAATCTTTGATCAAATTTCTAAATGAAATTTTACAGCATTGTTATGCTTCTCTGCCATTTCGGCAGCAGCAGGAGGAAAAAAGGGGAAGCATGTATTGCTTGTTTAAATGTTCATAATAGCTATAGGTTTGCATAAGCTAGTTGTCAGCCATGTGGATTAAAGACTACTCAAGATTAGCAGCTGAAATGAGACTAGTGAGCTGCTCTTTTGAGCAGTTTGGCAGCCCTTGTGGGCTGGTAGGAAGTGATCTTCTAGGAGCCATAGTAGGGGGCTGATTAGAGATTTCTCTAGGAACCATTAGGGCTGTGTTGTGCAGCCAGAGAAGTGACAAGTTTAGGTCCAAAAAGGCAACCCAATTCTGGCATTTCGGCAGTCCCCCGGGGGGGGGGGGACAGAGATGTGATCTTTTGGTCTTGTAGGGGCTGATGTAAGGGTTAGTCTAGGGGTGTTGTAGGAACCATGGTAGGGGCAACTAGGGGCTGGAATAGGGAGCATTACTACCTAAGGAAAATCTGACGAAAGGGAAGAATAACTTCAATAGTTATACTTCACCATTCCATCCATTCAAACTCTTCACAACACTTCACCTAAAGGAAGAGGAAGAGGCCCGGCTAGGAGAGGGAAAAAAAAGGAAGAGTCCAACAGTTCATAGCAACCAATTTCAACATTAATCCCCTCTTCAAAGGTTTAAAAATCCCCAATACTCAAACTCATAGTTACTTATTTAATTATGAATTTCATTATTGTTGTTCGTTACATTGTGGCTGTTTGTGGGAGCTATGTGTTGTGATTGATGGTTGGGGATCATGGTGGGATCCAGGAGAAACAAGGCAGGTTATGGCTGGAGTTTTGTGATTATGTATTGATTAGTAACATGAAGGCTATTTTTGACTGCACACCAACTGTTTGACAAATTCCTAAAAGAAGAAACTTAGTAAATTGCTGTTTTCAGAACATGATTTAGTAGTGAATACATAAGCAAGTTGAATACAAGTCTATGTGAGTTCCTATAACTTGTTACTTATACCATTGTGATCTAAAAGGAGTAAACTTACTAAGTTTTGGTTATTCGCAAATTTGTTTTCAAGCGAAGAAAATAACTGTGTTGTGTATGATATAAATTCATTCATGGATTACTTGTTGATATGTATTAAAGCTAAATGTATGTAAGTTTTCATAACTTTACACATAACTTTTATGAGACTATATGATGCTATATAAATCATGTTGATAGCATAAATAAAACAAAATGAATTAAGAATATCATAAACTATGTTGTTCAAGTATGGGTGTTAGACGTATTTGAATTTCATAATACATGTAACATGGGTGGTAAGTAGTAATCCAAGGGTGTATGTCCATATGAACATTGAAATGATTTTAAGACTTCGGATGATGCATGTTGGTAAAAATGAACGGCAAAGATGTGCTATGTGAGGGTTATGTGAACCAATGATGGGCTAGGTAAACCAAATGAAAGGGGCTAACTAAGTTTCGGTTGTGGAATGCTTTATTTTCAAACAAATAGAAAGGAAGGGGTTGTTATGTTTTTCAAAGAAAATGAGGGCTACTTTGTTTCTTGAATCAAATAAGGGATTGTTTTGTTTTTTTTAAAAAACCAAATGATGTCTGCTATGTTTTTATAAAACTGTGGCTATTTTGTGGGAAACAAGGAACTGCTATAACTTTGTTAAGACAAATGAGGGTTGTTTTGCTTTTCAAATAAAATGAGGGGTTGTTTTGTCTCTTAAAACAAAATTAGGGGATTAGAATTTCATTATTATATATTGAAGATATTATGTGAATCTAAGAAATTACTATCAATGTATGTGTTTGGTGTGACAATAAATCTAGTAATTGTGAGTTTTCTAAAACTCTACAATATGTACTATATGTGATTGTTCAAAGATCCATTGGAAAGTGTGGGGGTAGATATCTTGATGATTTTGAAATCAAATATAAAATGTAACGCCCCCAAATCCAGGTCACCTCAACCTCGGATCTAGTGCTCACGATACTACTTACACATCAATTCTAACTACCCATTAATAATGTGGAATAACAAAATAATATTATAATAAAACAGTCTTACATCGTTCCCAGGTTGTCTAACCTTAAATACAACACATAGCTTTCAAAAAGGTTTACACTATTAAGTAAACTAAAATAACACAAACACATAATCAACACTACACGTTCACTTTTCCCTTGCCCTTGTCCTTTGCGGTTTTCTCGGTCTGCTCTGACTTAGCTGAAATAATATATTTTATGCAAGAGTGAGCAATTTGAGTTGCTCAGCAAGTATAGGTCAATTTATGGCAGAAGAATAGAATAACGATTTAGAATAACGTTCAACAATTGTATCAACATTGTGAAGGAGCTCGAAGATAATACAACATCAGGCATAAGCTCGAATGTAAATGATTCAATATCAAAAATAAGCTCAAATATAAGTGATTCAATACAAAGAATATGTGGAAAGGTAAATCTTACAGGAATTATGCTTAGATACAAATGTTTCATTATCCGAAATTAAAGTTTTGGATTTTCGTACTGAGTGGTCTTGAAGGATCATGAACACATAGAGGAATTATCAGTAAACTACTGATTACCTCAAGAGTATAAGTAAACCTAAAGATTTAATTACACTCTTCTGCAAGTACTTAGATGATCAGTCTATTGTACCCTATGTTATGCATAACATTCAGACATAGCGCGCAAGGTCGGTTTCCCGACATAAAAGTTACCCCTACTGAGAGGGTTTGTTCAACTCAGTCTCGTTCTAGAGTCCGCACCAACAATTTGGTTTGGATTGGTTTTCAACATTATACTATCTCATTTGGTCTAGCTGAATCTAAATAGCATAGACCTACGATAATAAAACAGTTCATACAAGAATGGAACTGTAAGTTCAACTAATTCAATGAAAGAACAATGTTATTTTTGAAATGCACATTAGTGCGATCATGATATACAAAGACTATCAATAAATAGCTTGAATAGGAAACTACTCAATAGAATAAGTTCATGGTTAGAAAACTGGCTCAAAATAAATTTGAGTAAAGTTAAGGAACTTGCCTTACGCGTCGTTTACGTTTACCTTTACTACCTCGTTCCGCGAATAGCCTACATATATAATAAAGTCGGCCCACAAATTAGTGATCGTTATAATCCATCACACTTTTGTTGTTAAGCGCATCGCGTGCTAGTTTAAGGCACTAGTCGTCATTTAATACAACACACATGTTGGCACATATCGCATTGTTTCCTTGCGTTAGTTTTACAGTGTACCCTTACACTAGTTGTATAATTTATACAAGCATGTATATTAACACATACAACATTGGTTAAATTTACCAATATTCGCCTTAATCATTACTAGTATTAGTCTAACACTAATAACTTAGCATGTATACATAAATATATTTAGCATATACCACATTAATTCATCATGCATTCATTTGATTCACATAGCTCACTTAGACATGTAGTATTCGTTGTAAAATCACATATTAGTGATTAATATAACATTTATCCTGTTCCATTTGATCCCCTTCAAGTATTAGTTTCATATACTAATACACGTTTAACCTAGCATAGCATGCCAAAGAATACACTTAATTATTTAATACCTATACATGTTCACTACAATTGAACTATACACATATCGCTTTGTTTAAATCACTTCATAACTATGCTCGTATTTATGCACATAGTATCACGACATCAATGCCTTCACATTTTCCAAATTAGTTTAGTATACTAATTGTTTTACATCATAACCATGTTGACTTAATCAAATTATTTCCTTTGTATATTTAACAAGCACTAGTTATTTAACTTAATGCAAGAACACATTTAGCACATACCATCTTTGGTTTAATCATGTCATATTAGACTTAATTATCACATAATAATTGTATAACATGAAAATAAAATAAAGAAATCAAAATCTGGCAGAAAATTATTTCTGCAGATTTCTGATTTTCCTTGTTATATAGACAATTTTTAATATTTATTCCCCAACTTTATTTACTACACTACTTGTATATAATTCTAGACCATATACCAAAGTATTTATTCATGCCAAGAGTTGGGTAAAAACATAACATTGGGACATTCAAATTGCGAGCTAAAGATGGCTGTTCATAACAGAATTCTGCAGAATTTCTGCAGAATTTCTGATTTTCGAAGCAACTTTGGTGATTTTTATCATTTATTGTACAACTCGGATCACTACCATTTTTGGACACCAACTAGACCTTACTTCTTAGTATTTTATTCCAGCAATAACTTGTTAAAAACATTACATTAAGGCATGCAAAAAGTGGCTTGAAATGGCCAATTCATAACAGATTTCACATAGCATACAAGAGTTTTGAAATATCACACTCTTTTTTTTTTCCAACACATTCATAGCTCCAACAATTATCTCTTTTCATGCTTTTATCCAAAATAGCCTATGTCCTTCATGTAGGTTCAACACACAAAAGACATATGACACATCATCTTGGTAAAAATTAAATATTTATAATTTAGAGCTTCAAAACTTATATACCTTTCATATTTGGTTTTAAAATTATCTAGATATCTACCCCACACATTCCAATGGATCTTTGAACAATTACATAGTACATATTGTGTAGTTTTGGAAAACTCACAATTACTAGATTTATTGTCATACCAAACACATACATTGATAGTAATTCCTTCGATTCGTATACTAACTTTAATACATAATAATGAAATTCTATAACCCGTACTCTTTACTTTCTACATAGCGACCTCGTTTTTAATTAAAACGTATAGCAACCCCTCTTTTAAAAAAAAAAGATCATAGCAGCCCTATTTTAATTTGAAATACATAACAGCCCCCTTTTTCATTTTAAAAGCAAAACAGCCCTCATTTAGTTGAAAACTCTAGCAGCCCCTTGATTTGTTTAACACCCAAAACAGCCCTTTTTATGAACAGCACATAGCAGCCCTTGAAATCTACATACAAGAGTTTCGAAACAATTTATCCTTTAACCATCAAGTTACATGAATGATCATACACATAATACATACTTCATGGTTTCACCACGTACAACATATTAAACACTCTTGCAAATCAACTTATCTAACTTTAAAGCATATGATGAAACTAATGTTTTAGTTTGGTAACTCATTTGTTCCTCTTGGTTTTCATAACATAAATCATCATGAAGTTACTATAATAATACATTTGGTGAAAACAACGCTTACTACAATAATACATATAAAGATCTAGACCGTTTCACATAACATCATCCATACAACTAACTCATGAACTTTCCCTTTGGTTTGAACATTGCAAAATTTAACAAAAATAGTTCACATAGGTCATTTATCAAACAGTTGGTATGCAATCAATAAATCATCACATTTTTTTTTGTATATGTTATGTATCATATACACACATGTAAACCACATAAGAGCATATATTCTCCATACAAGACCTCTATCTTTTTAGTTTGTACAAACATAGCATACTAGTTGAGTTTGACACTTAACAAACATTGCATATAAGGTTTTGAAACCAATTTCATGCTCATTAGAAACACCTACCATACCATGTTCATACAATTTCTCCTAAATCATGCAAATAGGTTATTTAATAAGGAACCCACATGATTCAAAACTACATAAGCCCTACTCAATGATCTACACTAGTTAAACACTTGAAGTTAACAATGTTTTAGAAAAATACTTCTTTGAGGAATTTTGGCAAACATGTTGTGTGCATTCATTTATATCTTGATCATGCTCCAAGTATACATACACATAACCACATAACACATAACTCCCTCCTATCTCCTATTCTTATGCCAATCGGATCCTTTATGATCCCCATTCACAGCACAACAAGCCTCCCACAACAATATTGCAATGAAATGTAACAAAAAAAAATACATATTACATACACCATTAATAAACGAAAGTCTAACTATGAGTTTTAGTGGAAGAGTGTTTTATACCTTGATTGCTTGGAAGAGTTCTAGATGAATAATCTTGCTCAAGCAAATTGAGGAAATCTGCTGGGTTCTTCTTACTCCTTCTCTGTCCAACCGAAAGCTCTTTTCTCTCTCTATAGGGCTGAAATTTCTACACTTAGCAATTTGTGCAGTGGTTTGGTTGTGAGTAATAGCTGGGTATTAGTAGGAGTATATCTCTCCTTCATCAGTCTTTGGCCCCTACGGTGACCACTACAATAACCCCTATTACACCCTCTAACTGACCACTACTCAGCCCCTAATCCATCACTTCCCACTGCCCAAAAGACCGCCGAAGTGACCATCTTGAGCTGTTAAAGTTGTCACTTTTAGCTGTTGCGTACAAGCTCCCTGTCCCCTACTCTTGTCCCGAATGAAGTGCCACATTGTGACACAATTTGTGCAATGTAAATTCAAAGTTTGGGCTGCTGAATTTGGCTATCAAGAATGGCAAAGTTGGGCTAGTTTGTTTAATGCTCAAGTGTTTGGGCTGCTGAGATGTTAACATGGATGAGTCTTTAAGTTTGGGTCAAGAATTGACTTTCTAATGTGTGATAATCTTACCCCCACGTTTGGACTCACTTAAGATTCATACATTGGGCCATCAAATAATTAGTTAATAGTATTGCCATATGTTAATTAACACATCAACTAATTTAAATTAGTCTCATATCACTATATTGTGCCTCACTTTAATAATTATTAACCACTAAGGTTTTTCTTTAAATAGTTCAATTATTTCTTAACACATAACTTAAGTTACTCACTTAATTAACAAAAGGATTTATCATTCCTTTAATAAATTAATTATATTCCACCTCTGTCATTATCATGCTTTATTTTAAAATTAACTGTCCATGTAGTTAATTTAAATTACAAAGCTTACCTTGTAGTCCCATAACTAAATGAAAATTTACTTCTTTACTCACACATATATAAAAAAAAATATGTTGGCTTTCCTTTTCATTCTTAAATTAAATACACACATATATTTATGTATATATCTAACTCTTTTTTTTTTTTTTTTAAATAAAATAAAATAAATTTATTCACATTATTTCGTTTTAATTAAATAAAATATTATCTGAAAATTTTCGATTGTTACATGAAAGGTATTAATAAGTTTTGAAACTCTAAATTATAAATATAAATATGTCTTTTGTGTGTTGAATCTACATGAAGGAAATAGGCTATCTTGGATAAAAGCATGAAAAGAGATATTGTTTTGAATTATGAATGTGTTGAAATAAAGTTTTGATATTTTATGTTGATGAATCTAGTTAGTGAATGTTTTCTAATGAAACATGTTTTATAAAAGATTGACTTACTAAAGGATGAATACATATGTATGGGTATATATAAATGATTTGAGAAATGAGTGTGGCTTATATGTTTGAATGAAAAATTGATGGTTCTTTGATATTTTGGTAGAGGAAAATATGTTATATTGTAAGGCTTTGAATGATGTTGGTTAATAAAGTTTGGAAATGAAAATCAAAACTTTAACCTACTAAAGAGTGAAAGAAACTAATATTTGTTTTATATGCAAAGTAATTGTATATTAAACCAACATGGAATTGTGTAGAGCCAATTTAAACTAAAAGTCAATAAAATTAGTTTAAACAAACTAATTTGAATAATGCATTGATAATGTGTGGTTATGTGCATAATGTCAGAGCATGATTACGTTGTGATTAACCAAGGTGGTTTATGCTAAAGGCGTTTTTGTATACATACTAGATTATTAGTGACAAACTAATTCAAGTGGTGATTAAGACTAATAATGGTAGAGTTAACTAACGTGGTCTGTGTTAAATATATATACCTACTTGTATAGAATGTACGACTAGTGTAAGAGTACACTATAAAACTAATGTAAGAAAATAATGTGGTACGTGCCAACATGTGTGTTGTATTAAATAACCATTAGTACCTTAAACTAGGACGCGATGTGTTTAATAGTGAAAGTGTGACGGATTATAACAATCAATAATTTGTGGGTTGACTTTATTATACATGTAGGCTATTTGCAGGACGAGGTAGTAAAGGTAAACATAAACAACGCGAAAGGCAAGTTTCATTCACTTGTGCACATTTTATTATTCCGTGCAAATATTTTGACTACAAGTGTTCTATCTGAACTATTTCTTGAAATTCTATACCTTAAATGTATGTCATGTTTGTACTTATGTGCATTTGAAATATCGTTCATTTATTGAACTGCGTGAACTTAAAAGTTATAATATACATGAAGTGTATTATAAATGAATGTCTATGCCATATTGTTTTGGCTAGACAAAATATTGAAGCGTGATGCCTAATTCATAAATTTTTTAACACTAATCCAAACTGAATTGTTGGTGCGGACTCTACTGTAAAGTTGAGTTTAAACAACCCTCAAAGTAGGGGACGAAGTTACAAACATGATGTATTTCCTATATGGCGTGGTTGCGTTTGTAACGCCCCAAAATTCTTGTACTTACTATAGCGGGCTTTGTGTGTTATATTCCATACATTTTACCAATAACTATATTGGTTTAAGTAGTCTATTTATAGACATTTCATTAATTCTATATTTCCATCCCTGGATCGTAACTTAGATCATTCGTATATAACTTACATCCATTATTAAAGATTGCACCTTATTATTCAAGCTTTGCTTCCTTACGAGTTTTTTTTAATAAAAAAACTTATCATTTATAACATCTATCAACTTTAAGGTGGATGTTCCATCATTTCATAAAATTCGTACATCTGAATTTCTTAGTATCAGTAATAACAGGATCAATTTGTATTATCAATACCCTTACTTAGATGTATAGCTTTATTTATCCGAAATTCACAGTATTAATAATAAGATTGTTCTTGAAAACGAGGGGCGTATTCCGGTAAGGTGTCTATTTTGGTAAATGTGACACCTTACCAGCGCTCGTTAAGGGTAACCTCAGTGTTTACAGAACTCTCAATATCAATCAATACTCTCATTTAGATGTGGAGTTCTTTATTAATACTTACTGTGCTTAATCGTAACTCTATCTATTAAGCATTACTTAACAAATATAGATGTTTCTTAATTTATAAACCTTTTCTATCTGAATTTTAGAGTATCAGTAATAACAAGAACAATCCATATTATCAATACCCTCATTCAAACAAACAGTTGGATAAACAAAGTTCTCACCTTAATCTTAATGATTTAAGCAAATTAAAACTTTCAACATACACTAATCTTAAGTGTTTTAACATCTACTAACATTAAAAGGTAAAGTATGTAACACATTTCATTTATTAAAAGAATAATCTTTTATTCATAATCCTAAAATTATTACAACTTAATTCATTTCCATTACAATAAGTTTTTGACTTAAGTTCTATTACAATTAAGAAAAACAATAACTACATGCTTTACAATTTAATCTTCCTTTCTTTAATGCCATGATCTTCTTATTATTCTCCCTTAACTGTAAATAAAAATTTATTCGCAAGAATGAGCATGATGACTCAGCAAGTCTAACAAATAGCACATACATAGTTTATGATTCAACATATACTTTATCATGCTTTTATTTTAACAATATAACATTTCATACGCAATTAACCACATGAAATTATAAATCTCATTTATCATTTAACAATTTAAAACACATATCTGTGACGCCCCCAAATCTAGGCCCACACAGCCCAAACTTGAGTCGTCAAAAGACTACAACAAAATTATTACAACAAAGCACAACGTACAACAATACAGTGTATAATAATAATACACAACTAAGTCTTCACTATTATTGTCACACTATTTTACAACACGTGAAGACTATGATAGCTATTCCTCGGACTCTCACTCCATTCCCCGGCTAGACCCCGTTACGTTCTCATCTCCTGTTGAAAAACAATGGAACGAAAAGAAAGGGTGAGCTCAAATAGCCCAGTAAGAAATATCATGACTAAGATAATGACGAATAATTTATCATTAGCCTTCAACAGTTGAGTTCTTGATAGAATACAATAGACTACAATGTTTATATCAAAAACTGCAGTTAAATTCTTAAACAACGTTCAGATCAATAATAGCAGCGGAATGAGCAATCTATTAGAAGAATAATGCAGACTATAATGTCCATTCGCTTCTCTTTTTAGTAAAAATATCATCAACTTTTATCATCTGAAATACCATTAGTCAAGATAATACAACTTCACAGTTCCTGGTCATAATCATGCAGATCAACAGTTCGTCTTTGCACTACGGGCCAAAGACATTCAATATAACACCAACAGTCATGATTATACCAGATTCAGCCTTTGGTCATAATCATACCAACCAACAGTTCATCTTTGCACTACGGGCCAAAGAGAACATTCACCACGTGTCATAAAAGACACCGAACAGATGTATCGCCTTTAACCTAGTATATCGCCTTTAACCTATCATCTGTTCAACAATTATATCACATCTGTGCCCCCGGCCACAGATATTCACAACAGCTTGATTCTTGATGATTAATACAAATAACAGTGATACAAATGATGAACAGAAGAACAGGATAAACAATAAGTATCGGAAGTTTACTTTGTGCAGATTTAAATAATGTCCAAATTGCCAACATGATGTGGAGTGAAATTTAAAAATGATATTCAAGATCCACAGTTCAGAATAACGATTACAGTTCAATAGAAATGTTCAGAAAATAGGAAGGTTCAGTTGAACTAATGAAATTCAACTATTATGGAACATATAATATTTTCAGGAATTATAGAAGCAATAGTTCCATAATAAGTTTCGATTTAGGTGTATGGAAGAAAGTAATATCCCTTACCGTAGCAGGTTTGATTAACAAAAGGTGAAGGGAATTAATATCCCTTACCATAGTAAGTTTGAATAATGGAAGATGAAAAAGATGGTATCCCTTATGAGTATAAAGGAAAATGATATCACTTACGAATATGGAATAAAAGTGTCATGTGATAATTCGTGTAGACAAATTATTTCCACACGAGACAAATAAAAAGGGTTATTCACCAACAGGCGATAATCCGCACCGTAAGGTTATTCCCATCAATTTGAATACGAATAGTTATTCACCAAACAGGCGTAATCCGCACCGTAAGGTTATTCCCACAATTTAATAGAATTTGAACACGAAGAGTTATTCACCAAACAGGCGTAATCCGCACCGTAAGGTTATTCTCAAAGATTAATAAGGAATGAATACAAAAGGTTATTCACCAACAGGCGGTAAACCGCGCCGTAAGGTTATTCCCACAATTTAATACATGGAAATAAATGGCACAAGAAAGAAACGATATTATTTTCGAGAATCAAAGAATGATAATTCCTTCAAGTAAGAAAGAAAATAATATCCATTTATGATGATGAAAAGAGTGATACCCCTTACCGTAGTAAGTTTAAGAGTGTGAAAAGAATGATATTCCTTACCTTAACACGTGACTGGATATTGATTTAAATGAGGTTGATCAACCTATATATTTATAATATAAATTAGTAATTACCACATATAAATTTCAAAGTGTATGATAACTCGTATATTATGAACTATCAAAATTATATATATTTAACATAATTTTTGTAGTATAATATAACAACTTTAAAATAGTTTTTAAAATAATATTCCAAAATAAATCTTCCAAAGAAAGCTTTTAAAAATGAATCTTCTCAAAGAAGAGTCTTCTAAAGGAAGATTTGTGAATACCGTGAAAAATAGGAATTTATGAAATTACTACTCTTTAATAAAACACTTACTTGAAAAATTCCTGCACTCCTTTTGGCTTTCAAACTCTCAAAATAACCTTACTATTCTCAGAGAAAACTCATAAAATTCTTATAGAAAAATTTTATGTTTTAGGTGTGATTTTTCTATTCAGCTGAACAAGCTATTTATAGGGGAAAATGGGGTACTATGCGTGGTAGGTGGGCACTGTGCATTTGGTAGGTGAGAGAGGCTGCGCAAACGTTTTTTAAAAAATTTCAATACTTGCACAGTAACTTTAAAATTTTCAAAAAGTGAACAGTAATGAACAGTAACTTTTGTCAGCCGATGAATAGTGATTTCCGGGAGTGAGCAGTGACTCCGAAGTAACTTTTCCGATGTGAACAGTAACTTCCGTCAGTGAATAGTAACTTTTGAAAAATAATAATATTTATTTTATTTTATTTTATTTTATTTATTCTACCTGTGGATCCAACATATAAAATAATGCTACAACAATGATAACAATAATGTAATAAACATGTTACAGATTATTATTAATTTAAATAATATAAATTACTGTGTATTTGCTACTGTGACAATTATTTGGTTCAATAATTTTAAAATACAACGCACCAGCAATTATTGACTCAATGATATAAAATGCAGTGTAATGACAATTATTAAATCAATAATGCAAAATACTGTGTAGCAACAATTATTGAATTGATAACATAAAATATTATACAACAACAATTATTGATGAAATGATGTGCAACAGTTAGGGTGTCAATTTCAGATCAATAATATAAGACACTGTGCAATACCGTGTGCTACTGTAGAGTACCGCATGCTACTGTAGAATACCATAAATTACCGTATGCTACTATTCTTTTATCACCAGTATTTAAATAGTTAACACCGTTGACTATTTTTATTTAAAAAGGTTACTTCTGTCGTTTTCTATATCCGACAATTATTCCGTTGTGGGGTCCACCAATAATTAGTTATTTCGGCGCCGTCGTACGACACGAATATTATATTGCGCCGTCGTACGGGCAGAACGAATATTCCCCGACAAAACGAATATTCCCCGACAAAAAGAATATTGTCCAACAAGGTATAATTTGCACGAAACATCCTTAACTTTAAACTTTATCGATTTAACCACTTACTGTTTCAGGAAAAATATATATGAAGAAAAATTAAATTTTGTATTTCATAAATTCGGGGTCTTACAACCTCCCCTCCTTATGAAATTTCGTCCCCGAAATTGACGTACCTGGCATTTCGAAGAGGTATGGATACCTAGACATCATCTCAGATTCTAGCTCCCAGGTCATTTCCTCAATATCTTGGTTCCTCCATAAAACCTTAACTTGAGGTATAACCTTTGAGCGTAAGATCTGCTCCTTCTTATCTAGGATCTTAACAGGTACCTCCTCATACGTTAAATCTTCTGCTATAACGTCTGATTCTAACTCAATGACGTGGTTTGGGTCCTTCACATATTTACGTAACATAGATATGTGAAAAACGTTATGGATGCGAGACATACTTGGTGGTAGGGCTAGTCTGTAGGCTACGGATCCTACTCGATCGAGGATTTCAAATGGGCCAATAAATCGAGGGTTGAGCTTTCCTCTCTTTCCGAATCTCGTAACTCCTTTCCATGGAGAAACACGTAAGAATACATGATCTCCGACGTTGAATCTCTCATCTCTCCGATGAAGATCGGCATAACTCTTTTGTCGTTCTTGTGCTGTCTGTATTCGTTGTCGGATCATTTGGATCTTTTCGGTCGTTAAGCGTACCAACTCGGGTCCCAACAGTTTTGCTTCTCCTACCTCATTCCAACATACTGGAGAGCGACACTTGCGTCCATATAAAGCCTCGAATGGAGCCATACCTATACTTGCTTGGTAACTGTTGTTGTAGGAAAATTCCACCAATGGCAAGTACTTATCCCAACTTCCTTTGAAATCTAGTACGCAAAGTCTCAAAAGATCTTCGAGGGTCTGGATCGTCCTTTCCGATTGTCCGTCCGTTTGAGGATGGTATGCAGAACTAAAACGTAGTTCAGTGCCCATAGCTTTTTGTAGACTGATCCAAAAGCGTGAAGTGAATCTAGGATCTCGATCAGAAACTATGGAAACTGGCATGCCATGCAATCTCACGATCTCATTTATGTACATACCGGCAAGACGTTCAAGTGAAAAGTTTTCTCGTATAGGCAAGAAATGAGCGGATTTGGTCAATCTATCTACGATGACCCAAATTGCATCTAAGCCTTGAGAAACTTTGGGAAGACCCGTCACGAAATCCATATTGATGTGTTCCCACTTCCATTCGGGAACCTCAAGTGGTTGTTATCATTTCTCTGATCATTGACTCTTGGCTGTAATTTTTCATCTGTTTGCTCCACCCTTTGAGCCCTATCAACAACATCTGAATACAAACTAAATTTATGAGAGCTAAGTTGTTGACGGATTTCGAATCTTAGACCACGTAAGAACATCCGACTCATCCGTGCTTCGTCATCTACTAGATGAGTCGCAAAACGAGACAGTTCAGCAAACTTAGCTTCATATTGAGAAACTGTCATGTTTCCCTGCTCCAGCTTAATGAATTCCACTTCCTTCATATGGCGGATGCTTTCTGGGAAGTACTTTTCATTAAATAGCTCTTGGAATTCTGTCCAAGACATCTCAAGTGCTGAAGGGTGGATACGTTTTACCGCTTCCCACCAGTGATCCGCCTCACCTCGAAACATAAAGGTAGCAAAGGGCACCTTCTGATCATCAGCGCATTGTAGGACATCAAGTATTTTTGTCGTCTGCTTCAGCCATGCCTCCGCTTTGAGTGGGTCAGGCTTCCCGTGGAATTCAGGTGGTCCCAATTCTTTAAATTGCTTGACAGTGATCATCCTCAAATTACCAGCGTTTCTACCGTTATTGTTAACTGGATTTCCTCTTGCCTGATTCTGCATGAACTGCATGAAATTCCTAAAGAATCCATCATTCATCATGTTATCAGGAATATTATTTCCTGAGTTGGCAGGAGGATTGTTTGTGGCTTCTTGATTTTCGGCTACATTCGCTTCGGGTATTTCGTAGTTAACCTCTTGATTTCCAGATGCCATACTAAACTGTGGTCACAAAATAAATGTTAGTTTAAACAAACTGACTCATCACTTCATGTCCCTATATTCAAATCAACTCATTAGATAATAAAATCTAATTTAGGTAGGACACACTAGTGACTGATTCTATTCGTCTCTCCCCTCCTAGTTCTAACCCCAGATCTCCATTAAAGACCATATCCCTAAGCTCTGATGCCAACTGTGACGCCCCCAAATCTAGGCCCACACAGCCCAAACTTGAGTCGTCAAAAGACTACAACAAAATTATTACAACAAAGCACAACGTACAACAATACAGTGTATAATAATAATACACAACTAAGTCTTCACTATTATTGTCACACTATTTTACAACACGTGAAGACTATGATAGCTATTCCTCGGACTCTCACTCCATTCCCCGGCTAGACCCCGTTACGTTCTCATCTCCTGTTGAAAAACAATGGAACGAAAAGAAAGGGTGAGCTCAAATAGCCCAGTAAGAAATATCATGACTAAGATAATGACGAATAATTTATCATTAGCCTTCAACAGTTGAGTTCTTGATAGAATACAATAGACTACAATGTTTATATCAAAAACTGCAGTTAAATTCTTAAACAACGTTCAGATCAATAATAGCAGCGGAATGAGCAATCTATTAGAAGAATAATGCAGACTATAATGTCCATTCGCTTCTCTTTTTAGTAAAAATATCATCAACTTTTATCATCTGAAATACCATTAGTCAAGATAATACAACTTCACAGTTCCTGGTCATAATCATGCAGATCAACAGTTCGTCTTTGCACTACGGGCCAAAGACATTCAATATAACACCAACAGTCATGATTATACCAGATTCAGCCTTTGGTCATAATCATACCAACCAACAGTTCATCTTTGCACTACGGGCCAAAGAGAACATTCACCACGTGTCATAAAAGACACCGAACAGATGTATCGCCTTTAACCTAGTATATCGCCTTTAACCTATCATCTGTTCAACAATTATATCACATCTGTGCCCCCGGCCACAGATATTCACAACAGCTTGATTCTTGATGATTAATACAAATAACAGTGATACAAATGATGAACAGAAGAACAGGATAAACAATAAGTATCGGAAGTTTACTTTGTGCAGATTCAAATAATGTCCAAATTGCCAACATGATGTGGAGTGAAATTTAAAAATGATATTCAAGATCCACAGTTCAGAATAACGATTACAGTTCAATAGAAATGTTCAGAAAATAGGAAGGTTCAGTTGAACTAATGAAATTCAACTATTATGGAACATATAATATTTTCAGGAATTATAGAAGCAATAGTTCCATAATAAGTTTCGATTTAGGTGTATGGAAGAAAGTAATATCCCTTACCGTAGCAGGTTTGATTAACAAAAGGTGAAGGGAATTAATATCCCTTACCATAGTAAGTTTGAATAATGGAAGATGAAAAAGATGGTATCCCTTATGAGTATAAAGGAAAATGATATCACTTACGAATATGGAATAAAAGTGTCATGTGATAATTCGTGTAGACAAATTATTTCCACACGAGACAAATAAAAAGGGTTATTCACCAACAGGCGATAATCCGCACCGTAAGGTTATTCCCATCAATTTGAATACGAATAGTTATTCACCAAACAGGCGTAATCCGCACCGTAAGGTTATTCCCACAATTTAATAGAATTTGAACACGAAGAGTTATTCACCAAACAGGCGTAATCCGCACCGTAAGGTTATTCTCAAAGATTAATAAGGAATGAATACAAAAGGTTATTCACCAACAGGCGGTAAACCGCGCCGTAAGGTTATTCCCACAATTTAATACATGGAAATAAATGGCACAAGAAAGAAACGATATTATTTTCGAGAATCAAAGAATGATAATTCCTTCAAGTAAGAAAGAAAATAATATCCATTTATGATGATGAAAAGAGTGATACCCCTTACCGTAGTAAGTTTAAGAGTGTGAAAAGAATGATATTCCTTACCTTAACACGTGACTGGATATTGATTTAAATGAGGTTGATCAACCTATATATTTATAATATAAATTAGTAATTACCACATATAAATTTCAAAGTGTATGATAACTCGTATATTATGAACTATCAAAATTATATATATTTAACATAATTTTTGTAGTATAATATAACAACTTTAAAATAGTTTTTAAAATAATATTCCAAAATAAATCTTCCAAAGAAAGCTTTTAAAAATGAATCTTCTCAAAGAAGAGTCTTCTAAAGGAAGATTTGTGAATACCGTGAAAAATAGGAATTTATGAAATTACTACTCTTTAATAAAACACTTACTTGAAAAATTCCTGCACTCCTTTTGGCTTTCAAACTCTCAAAATAACCTTACTATTCTCAGAGAAAACTCATAAAATTCTTATAGAAAAATTTTATGTTTTAGGTGTGATTTTTCTATTCAGCTGAACAAGCTATTTATAGGGGAAAATGGGGTACTATGCGTGGTAGGTGGGCACTGTGCATTTGGTAGGTGAGAGAGGCTGCGCAAACGTTTTTTAAAAAATTTCAATACTTGCACAGTAACTTTAAAATTTTCAAAAAGTGAACAGTAATGAACAGTAACTTTTGTCAGCCGATGAATAGTGATTTCCGGGAGTGAGCAGTGACTCCGAAGTAACTTTTCCGATGTGAACAGTAACTTCCGTCAGTGAATAGTAACTTTTGAAAAATAATAATATTTATTTTATTTTATTTTATTTTATTTTATTTATTCTACCTGTGGATCCAACATATAAAATAATGCTACAACAATGATAACAATAATGTAATAAACATGTTACAGATTATTATTAATTTAAATAATATAAATTACTGTGTATTTGCTACTGTGACAATTATTTGGTTCAATAATTTTAAAATACAACGCACCAGCAATTATTGACTCAATGATATAAAATGCAGTGTAATGACAATTATTAAATCAATAATGCAAAATACTGTGTAGCAACAATTATTGAATTGATAACATAAAATATTATACAACAACAATTATTGATGAAATGATGTGCAACAGTTAGGGTGTCAATTTCAGATCAATAATATAAGACACTGTGCAATACCGTGTGCTACTGTAGAGTACCGCATGCTACTGTAGAATACCATAAATTACCGTATGCTACTATTCTTTTATCACCAGTATTTAAATAGTTAACACCGTTGACTATTTTTATTTAAAAAGGTTACTTCTGTCGTTTTCTATATCCGACAATTATTCCGTTGTGGGGTCCACCAATAATTAGTTATTTCGGCGCCGTCGTACGACACGAATATTATATTGCGCCGTCGTACGGGCAGAACGAATATTCCCCGACAAAACGAATATTCCCCGACAAAAAGAATATTGTCCAACAAGGTATAATTTGCACGAAACATCCTTAACTTTAAACTTTATCGATTTAACCACTTACTGTTTCAGGAAAAATATATATGAAGAAAAATTAAATTTTGTATTTCATAAATTCGGGGTCTTACAATATCTTTGTATAGAATAATCACTGCACAACTACTACATAATCAATTTAAAGCAAGGGTTAGAACTTGTCTTGATTTGCTTTATCGTTTATGCTAAGTTTTGCATCTTTCGTACAACCTACAATTATAATTTGGCTTACCAATTAGTCTTTAATGGATCTCATATTTTGGTTTAATATACTTGAGTATTCATTTTATACAAAATTTAGCTTATTTTTGCAAGAAAAACTGACTTTACCCGACCTGACCCAAACAACATTTTTATCCTCCGAACAGATTGTTCCAGCGCTGCGGCACTAGGCCAAATTTTTAAAAACCTAATTTTGGCTGCTTGAACCTCTTTTACTTAACTGGGCATAACTTCTTTATTTCTTAACATTTTTGGGTGATTCTTGAGTCCATTCTCATTAGAATTTCTTCCTCTACAACTTTTTTTTTTTTGGATTTGAAATCAAGATTTCAACTACAAGGGGTCGAAAAATTGCAATCAATGTCAGAATGAAAACTAGGTTCATCTTCTTTTGATTTGATTGGTAAAACATGATACCTCAAGTATTAATTTGCTAAGATAAAGTGTTCTAACGCTCAATAACATCTAATAACATAAAAATAATAAAATCATAAAACTACTTATGTAAGATTTCATAACTTTTACTCAAGAACACGAAGAACAAATGACGAAATGAAAATTAGTTTCATTCGTACTTGTTTTCGCTTGCTATAACTTGATGCCACTAACATTATAAAGCTAGGTCATCTTGTTTTACCAATCTATAACACTAAATTATAATACATAAACCTACTTATGTAGGAAATTATGAATTATACTCAAGAACACGAAGAATGAATAGAACATGGTAAGGACTAGTGTTTACATACTTTCAACTCAATTTTTTGAATTAAATTGGACATTATAAGTATTTGCGATTGTGAGACATAACATAAATTGAGCGTTATAACTACTTATAATATGCATATTTCTATTCTATAATTAAATGAAATTGAACATTACAACTATTAGTGATTACCTCTTGAAGTGCAAGCTTTTGACACTAATTTGTGCAAGGTTTCTTTACTCTTCAACAAGATTAATTTAATAATATTTCTCTCTAGCTTTGATTGCTCTAATTTACTTAGTTAATTGATAGGAAATAATGAATAGGTTAAGCTTCTATTTATAGGCAACCAAACTTAGGGCATAATGTACTTAAAGTCATAAATATCAACCAACTTCATCATCATTTGGCAAGTAACTTAGTTTACGACCAACTAATCTAGTTCATTTTCAACCAAACTAGTTAGTCATCTAGTTTAATCTTCTAACTAAACTAGTTAGCTTTCTAGTTTGATTTCAACTAGCCACTATTGTTGACTTTTTACTATTCATCAGTTGACTTTTCGTATTTATACTATATAATTTTTGTATTATTCTCGTATTCTACTCGTATAATTTTTGTATTATACTAGTATTATTTTTGTATTTATGAATAGTGATCTTTAGGTTATAATTCTTAAGGTTTATGTTATAACCTTTAGGGTTCTATAATTAGGGTTTAGATTTTAACCTCTCTTTTTTTTACGGTATAACTTCTTGATTTTATTAAATGTTTAGGTTGAATACTTGAATCAAAACACAAAATCAAATACATAGGAAAATCACATAGCACATTTGAAGCTCAATTCAATATTTATTAATCACATAACACATAGTTTAGGTTAAAAGTTTAACCTCTAATCATATACGATCGTAGTTTCGAGTCGTATTTAGTCTTTACATAACTTAAGGGATACTTGAACAATCATTCTTAGGTATTAGTTTTACACAAAACTAGGTTTTAAATTTACAATTAACCTTTATATAGATCTTTTCATATCATATTTACTAATTTTGAAATGTTTGGGATATTACAATGTCTCTAGATGTTTATATTGTGCACAATGTATCGTACGATAGGTTGATCCCCTAAATTACACATATTTGGTTATTGTCAATTTTATAATTATTAATAATCTATCTTAAAATATTGGTCTTATGACCTTTGGGTATTGTCGGTCCTGGTTATTGTCAATAGTCTTAATGTGTTCATGGTCTTTTGACCATCAGCATGAAAATCCATAAACAAAGTTCTGGTATTGAATTTTTTGTATTCGAGATTATTCCTAATATTGAATCACTTATATTCGAGTTTATTTTTGATATTGGATCATTCGAGTTTCTTCACAACTTTGTACAATTGTTGAAGGTTGTTCTAAAAAGGTTTATTCTAATCCTGAGATATATCTTATTGATAAATTATTTTCTTAAAAACTTGCTGAGCAATATTGTTGCTCACCTTTGCATAAATTAACAATTTTTCAATTAAGCCCGAATCGCTGAAAGGACTGAAACTGGACGAGGGTGAAGGAAAATCTACAGAGTAGCTCAATTTGTATTTCAATTAGTTTACTTTATATTGTAATCCTTTTTGGAATATTATGTTTGTATTATTAAGGTTAGTAATCCTGGGAACGATGTAAAAATGTTAAGTTATAATATTATTTTTGTTATTCCGCATCATGAATGGGTAAATAGAGAAGATGCTGGTGTAGTACTATCGTGAACACCAAACCCGAGGTTAAGGTAACCTGAATTTGAGGACGTCACAATTGTATTCGATTATCCTGGAGATAAAAAGATAGTTACATGTAAATGTCGTTGGTTTGATACTAACAAAGGTATTACAGTTGATCGTAATAGAATCGTCATAGTAAACATAAAGTCAAAGTTAAACTCTGATGACGTATTCATGTTAGCCAGTTAAACGACTCAAGTGTACTATGCATCTAATGTCGTTAATTCTAAAAGCCCCTAGTATACAGTTGTAATAACGAAAACTCGATCGGGCACTTGAAGGTATAAGTATGTCTGAACATGATAAAGTGTTACAAGAAAATATTAGTAACCCAGACAGATAATGCCAAATGATGATGATGTGCTCGTATATGATATTGTTAATGTACCTGATGATGTGAAAATTAATCGAAGAAGACATGATCGTCAATGACTATGTCATTGTTGAGGATGACAATTGTGAAGAAACTGATGATAAAGAGGAAGAGACATAATCATAGGATGAGAATGATGTTGATTCTGATGGGTTTGATAACGTCATTTATGATATCTTCTCATTATAGTAAGTTTCAAGTTCTTTATGTATTATTTATAATTCATATTATTAATTAGGTTATTTTTGTAACTGAACTTAATTACGTGCATTTAGTTTTTTCAGTAATATATATGGCTAGACACAACGGTGGTGGTCGTACAGATCAACTAATAGTAGTTAGGGCGGGTCCTTATCAGCTTGTAAGTTTATTTTATTATCAATTTTTTATTGTAGATGTCGCCGGGAGACTAACCTCGGTTTATTTGGCCGTCCACTGACAGTTCCGCAATTTTCCTTGTACATGTCAGTTCACATCAATATGTATCATTAATAACATGTTTTATTTACTAATTTTATTTAAAGATGACACACTCCACGCTATCTACTTGTCTCTTCTTCCCACTAGCTGCATGCGCTATACACAATATGTGTAGAACGATCTCTCCGTTATAGAGTGTGCTGCGGGAGTTTCATGTAAGTTAAATTTACATAAATTAAACCATATACGTAAATATTAGTTTAATGTTTTTCTAATGTACTATTGTTTTTTTATAGAATTATTATACATATGAGGAGGGCGTGTCTCAGACAACTAGCGATGAGGTCATCATGGCTCATGTCGCGAAAACTATTCTGACTGATTGTACAAGATGAGACAGAGGGTCACACAAGATCTTGAGGGCTAGCCCGAGACTAGCCTCCGCGATCATCAGTCGCATTATGTATCTAATGCTACATGGGCAGCTATTTATTTTTACTAGTATAACGAGGATTTTAAGAATTAAGAAATCCGAACAGATGAAGAAGAATTACAAGAAGATTAGAGTAGTACATACTACTGACTTGTGGTCATCCGAGAAGTGTAATGAGGTATATATGCGTGTTTAGTTGTTTGTTTTAATGTTGTTATTAGTTATTAATTAAATGATATATAAATGTATTTATTAGGCCATGCAGAAAGTTTTGGTCCAACTTCTTACCTTTCCCGAGTTTTGGGATAGAACTTATACGCTGAATTACACACCATCTACTATGTCTCCCACAACATTATTTATACAGGTAATTGTTGTTTTAAAAAATAATTTTATATATTAGGTAGTTAATTACTTTTTTTAAATAACTAACATGTAGATAATAAATTACATGATTGATTTCAGAAATTTTGGGACTAGCGTATAGTTGAGTTACGGGCTGCTAATAAAGATCCTGAGCCATTAGATTCCTCCGTCCCACCGCCAAAGAATAGGTTATCTCAGGATAACTAGTTGGCTCTTTGGATAACGTCTCAGGATCCCCCTAACAGTATTACTAGCAGATATAGAGTGTTGGGTCAACCTAGGATACTAGCATATACATTCCTTGAAGGTATTCATTCTTTTTATGTTTCTTGTTATTTTGTAATTTATGTCGATCAACTTGTAAATGCTTTTTAAAGTTATTTATATTCTATTTTTGTCGGCTCTAGCCAGCGTCAACGTTCGAAAACACTTGTTGGACCCTCTCATACGGATGTTGGCTTGGACGATGAGTTATTATAGAGGGTGATAACGTGAGTGTCGAAGACGTTTGGTACCGATTCGATATTCAGTTACCAAATATTACTTGTCTGTGCTTATGTACATTAACTTGCTCAAGACATTGCAGTAAAGGCCACCGCGGAGAGTACGAGTATCTTTACGGAGTAGTTCATCGTGATACACGAGGAGGTGTTACAGATAGTGGTTACCCTTGTGACCGAGGCTTTTGGGTTATTACTGAGTCAGCCCCAGACTCGGTGATTTTATTCATTTTAAGTTATATATTATGTCTGTTACTTAATTATTATCTAGTTTTTTTTTTAATTCTCAAGTATGTTTACTAATAGATTATATATTTATTATTGTATCAATATGATGGCGTGTCAAGCAGGGTGGTGATGACCAGCAGGGGGATGATGATGATGATTTTTAGACACCAGAGCCGCAACGTCGACTATCACCTGATGATCTTCCTCATACCAATGATAGTACTAATCGTCGTTTGTAGATAGTTGTAGTTTGACTTAGTTTATGTTGTAAATTATAGTCTTACTTAGTTGTGAATTATAGTTTACCTTATTTTACGTTGTAAATTATTGTTTATTACAATTTCTTGTTATCTATTGTAATTTAGTTTATAATTATTATCATTGAGGACATGTATGTTGTTTTTGGGATATGTATGTATGTGTGTTGTTGGGAGGAGTTTTCATTTTAACGTACATGTTGTTTGTTGGAATATATATATGTTTGTATTATTGTTGGGAAAAATTGGCTGAAAACAGGTACATGTACAAATTGTGCTTTAAAAATCTAAAAATTGTAAAAACAAAAAAAAATATTTAAAAAATATTGTTATTCTCAACGGAATAAAGTATCTCTAAAGGAATTTTCCATAGAAAAATGCTGAATCTACTCAACTGAATTTTGACACGTGGCAGTCTACTTTCAACGGAATATTCGGTCAGAATAAAATCCATTGAAATCATGTTAGTTCCAACGGAATTCTCGTCAGAAATATTCTATATTCTGGACAGATTTTATTTTTGAAATGGTTATTTTTGATTGAATTTTTGACAAAATATTCTATCGGAAATAATCTAAAGTTTGATGGAATAGGCTTATTTTCGACTAAAAATTCAGTGAGAATTAGTTTGTTTTTTTTTCTTGTAGTGATCAAAGGTGACAGTTTGAAATGAATTGCTAGGTGGAATAATTAATAGTTAAGAATTAGACTTTGCGAAATATCTTAACACTCTTTATTTATCTTTCAATACAAATTCTACAAATTGTTTGGAATTACATATTAATTAAAAACAACATAGACTGATTATTGCATTAAATAATGAATGAAATCATGGAAATTGAGTTGATATTTTAGCTTCAACATGGTGGCATGTCAGGTGGTGGTGGCAACATCTTTTCTGCCGAGCGTTTTCCATTTCTTACTATGAATGACATCTCCATTCCCCAACTTATGTGACGCTCAAAATGGCAATGCATCAACCACACCCCTGAAAAGAAAATAAAAAAAAAAAAAAATTGATGTCATGACTACGAAATAAAGATAATAATAAAAAAAATTGTTATTATTATTAGGATAACTTTTTTTTTGGGGGGTAATTTGAGCAAAATTTTAACATTATTGAATTTGGCAAGAATAGATCCCAAGACTTCATGCACTTAAAACCTTATGAGTAAATTTTATCATTGAGTCATGAGAAACTTGGTTATTAGGATAACTTTTGCACTAGTCCCCAACCTGTATTTTAGTTTTAGTATCCTAACTAATTTTTTCATGTATATGTTTCTCAAACAGTAAATTTTTTATGTTAATTCTCAAAATATAGTTATTTTTATGTTTAGTCCCAAATTATTGTCGTTAATTTTCACTAAGATTGTAAAAATTGTAATGCTCAAGGATGAATACATATAAAAAAACAAATTTAGGGACCAAACATGAAAAACAACTTTCATTCAGGGATTACCTAAAGAATTATTTTATCTGATTATATTTAATAATATTATAAATAGTCGAATAAATAGGGTCAATTAATAAAATGTACCTGGGTTGTTTGCCTGGAATCGAATAGCAGTCCAGCCATTCCTAGGGACTATAATAGTGTTCATCAGAGGAGGATCAACAAGATTATATCTCATAGGATCTTTCTTTTTGTCAAAATTTCCAATTCCCCAACCAACAACGTAAAAACTATGTCCATGCAAATGCATGGGATGTTGTATCCCTTGAAGCAAGTTTGTTCCTTGGAAAACAAGTTCCACCGTCGAATTAAATTTAAGGACTCTAACTTCCCTCCCTCGTATCGGCCTTTGGAGTTCAACCGGAAGAAAATCCGCCGTGTAGTTAAACGGCAAAGGCGGGACCCTTGGAAAATCGTCCCCAAATACACCATTGATGCCCCTATAATATGCCTCGAGTAGGTCAACCCTAGGGGGCACAAATGAAATATTATTCACACTTGCTGCAAACCGCAAGTTATTTGGTCCCAGACACGTACTGTTGTCACATGGTAACGTATTGATAGACAATGTAAAGAGTAATTTTGTGCTTATTTTTAATGGCACATTTATTGGATGATCATTTGTAGCTAAACTTCTGAGCCTAGCAGTGAAATTTTGGGCTGCATTCGTATCGGTGAAATTTGGAAGATTTGGTAAAGATGGTGGTGAAGATGGAGTGTAGTTTCCTCGATATTCGAGTATGGCTGTGGTAGTAGTGTTGTCGAAAAGAGCCCTACCAGCACCACTAAAAACCCTAGCCGCCATGTAATAGCAGTCAAGGGGTTGGTTTGCTTCTAACAAAATGTCTAGGCTTTGACCGGGGGGAATTGTGATATAGTCTGATTTTAGAGGCTTGGAATAGGCAGCATCGGTTCCGACGACGGTGAGGTTATGATTATTTTTTATTTTTTTTAAAATTAAAAAAAAACTAGAGTAACCTGAGGTACTCCAGACCCCCTTAATACTTCCATCCCTGATAATTACCATCGCTGATAATTAAGTAAAAAAAAAAGGTTTATTTTTTAAAAAATAAACCTTTTTTAAAATAAATAAATCTTATTGGATATAGGGTCAGAGATAGAAAATCACCGAATAGTAATATGTGAGGACAAGAAAGAGATGATATTTGTTTCCCTGTCCCCAATAGTTATGTATCACTTAAATTAAATTTTATACTTGTACTTATTTATATAATTAAATATATACCCTTGTGTGTATGTGTACACACACATATATAGACATTGCAAAAATGGCCCAAACCCTTGGGCTGGCTTGACCCGTCCTGGTAAAAGTGGGTTACAAACTTATATTTTTCAACCTAAAAAAAAGTTGGCCATTTTTGACCCTGTCCATGGCTCAATTTTATTTTTTTTTACAAAAATAAATAAATACGTAAATTATATAAAAAAATATTAAAAATAACTTAATTCATTAATTGTTTAGATCAATTTATGGAACAAAACTTCTCTTCATTTGTTCACAATATTATTATCTCCAAACCTATGGCTATTAGATATGAAAGAATTTACATAAGGCAAAATTTGAAATATTATTGATTATCAAATGTTAATAAAGAATAATAATTAACTAATTATATTTTTATATACTTGCACATAACAGAATACGTTACATGTACAATTAAATACTTGTTACAATATAAATACATACATGTGTAATGTGTTGGTGGTATAATTCTAGCATTTTTTTTAAATTAGTCGCTTGGTATTTAATTACAATTATTAGTTTCACATATTTAATCAAATACATAATGCTCACAATATTTATAAAATTAAAATTATTTCTTAATTAAACATAAGTTTTTTAATATTTTTTGTTAATAAGCACATTTTTATTAAATAAAATAAAATACATGTTATACGTAATAGCCCAAGATCAAAATATCATGTTATGTGTCATAATTGAAAAATAAAATAAAATAAAATAGAGTAAAATAAAATAATAATCAAATGGTCCACGGGCCAGCTCAGCTCGACCCTTTTGAGCTACAGGCTGCCTATTTCTGGCCCAAAAAACTAGGTCATTTTGGACCGACTCATTTGCCATGTCTGCACATATATTATTTTTATTTTATTTCTCTATTAATTTTATCATGTATTCGTCAATATATAATTCATTTTTACGTATGTATTATTATAAATATAACAAAAAAATTAGTTTTTAAAGTAAAAAACTGGCAACGTATTACTTTATGTGGCATGGGGATGAAAATGCTTATTAAGTTTTTACCCCCATGAGGATAGGACGGGCCGATATGGCGGGCATTTATGATACTGAGGATGGGAGCGGGATGTGTATTTCCCCCTCCCCACACCACCCCCCGCCCTCGCCTTGTCCCATTCCATTGCCATTCTTAGCATTGTTAATGGAAAAAATAACGTTGTTAGAGTAAATATATATTTAGTGACACTTTTTTGTACCTGTTCAAACGACACTTATTTTTTTGGTTAACTGCATATCGTACTCTAAAGTATGCATCTTTTTATACTTCATATCTATTAATATAAAAACTCATATCCTGTTACTTAAAGTAACAATATATTCTTGATATGCACCCTCTTCGAATTTTCAGAGAAATTCGAAGGAAAAACTCGCCAGAATAATCATGTGCCCCAAGCACGTGCATATGCATACCGTATTTTTTTTTTTACATTTGTACATATATAACTATAAAAGAATTTAAACACCAATTTAATACAAAATCAAAACCCGTGTTTAAAAAATTGGACCGGACCGGCGGTCGAACCGCAATTCAACCGAAATCGGTCGACTTTTCGGTCTGGTCCGGCAAAAAAACCGAAAATCAACGACCCGGTCAAAAATCGATTGACCACCGGTTGAATCGGTGACCCGGTTTTCAAGTTTTTTTTTTTTTACAAAAATATTTTTAATAATATTATAACATTATTTTACTATATTTTAGCTTATAAAAAATTAGATATTTTAAAATTTTATTAATTATTAATAATATATTTTTTTATGTATTTATGACGTCACTGGTTCAATAACAGTTCGACCACTGGTTGAACCAGTGACTCATCCATCCGGTAACTTTTCCGATTCGATCACTGGTCCGATTTTCTAAACATTGATCAAAACAAAAAAATGAGAAAATAAAATAAAATTCATCTTTGATCTTCCTCATCTCTATCAATCCATATGCTATCAAATTTCATTTTTCATCTTCCCCATCTCTATCATGAAACCTAAAACTTTAAAAATCCAAAATCATCACCATCTTCATCTTCAATTCAAACTTTCTACATCGCAAATTAGTACCACAAGTTTTGCATCAACTATGAACATTCATCCCACCTCCACTACCAAATTCATAAAACTCAAAAATCCCGAAATTCAAAATCAAACCATTCATCTTCTTCAAATTTTTGCACAAAAATATCAAAACTCATAAATCAAATCAAACATGCCAAAACTTAACATCAAAATCAAACCAAATGTCTAAACTAGTAAATATGTCAGCAATCTCTCTTAGAACACTAGCCTTCAAAGGATTCTTACTTTTTTTTAACAAAGAACAAATTAGTAACCTTCCATGCAATAGAAATAAATCTACCATCAAATATTCACCATCAGATCTATCAAATTAAAGCTGCTCGTAAAAATTAATAGAAACAGATCTACCGAACAGATCCACCAGTGCCTTCTAGCCCTCGCGTGGTACAAACTAACATTAACCAATTAGCTCTACCTCAAAGTAGTTCGTGACGCCGTCGACATGACTCCTTGGTGTACGTCACGGAAAGATTAACAAAACTTGAAGACTTACCCGATGGACATGGCTCATTGTTGTCCCTCGGAATGTCGAAAATTCTTACTTGCCGACTCATGTGAGTTTTATGAAACGGGTACTCAAAAAATACAAATTTGCACTGTTGAAATTATATGGGTTGTTGAAATCATGTGGGTTTTATGAAATTGGGAACTCAAAACTTGCAAATTTAGGTTGAAATTGAAGAAATTGGGAATTGGATTTGATGAATCTAGAGAGAGGCTTGACGAAAATGAACGAGGATTTGAGGTGAATCTAGAGATACCGAGAAAGTACTGTAGTTGATTTTATTGTTTATTTTGACTTAATTAATTTTATTAATTATTTTATTCTAATTAATTATTTTATTTGAATTATTTAGTAGGCTGATGATATTTCATTTTGTGTTAATTAGTTGAGTTAATTAATTTATTTGGTTAATTAGGAATTAATTTTTTATGTATTTAAACATTACTTTTTGAATTCATTTTATATTAATTACATATTTGTGCTGATTTAAGAAGTCAACTATGGTCAATGCCTATTTCTACCCACAAGAGGATGCGTGTTAATATTCCTGTAAGAAAATTAGTCAAAATTGCATTTAGAATCCATTGCAGTATTAAATATTACTTTGAGTACCGGAATAAGAATTCTTATACTTGAGGTTAAGAAGCATTAAAGGATACATTTTTAATCTCTTTTTTTTGATAATATTATTTTTACTCTAATAATATTAATTACCTTAAAATATTAAAAGAAAACTTTTGGTTTTGGTGGTACAAAGATAGTAACGTAGATAAACTGTCTAAGTAATTGGCAATAATAATCATAAACATTTCCAAGTTTGGCGAGCGATAAATATATATAAAGGTTAAAAGATCTCTTTTGACATTTATGCCCACGTGTATTAATCAGGTAATTTTTTGACTTCCAAAACATTAACTTAACAAATTTTTCCTTCTCTCCTCCAACTAAAGAATAATCTTAGTTTTTTCAAGATTTTGAACCAGAGCACCAAACAGATGTATGGATATGACCATTTTTGGGTGGACATTATTTACGTTTATTCCCTCGAGTCAATCACAATTTCAAGTTTGTTTATTCCTCTTATTTCAATTTCAAAACAATAAATTTAAAATTTATACACGTACCCATCGATTGGTCTAAATCACTAGAAGAAGCGTGTATTTGATTTGGGATGAAAGTCAACAAAAGGATTGAAGTGTCACATTTACGTAACTTCTAGGTTAAATATTTGACAACGAAATATGAAGAACAAATATATATAGTCCTATATATTGCTAAAAAAAAATATCGTTAACAAACTCATATAAAAGTTTAAGCCTAATACTCTATCAAATGCAATTTTATGCAGAAAGGGCAAATTAATATATATTTACAATTCCAATTAAAAATCAACTCATCGAAAAGCTGAAACTGTTATAACAACAATAATGTATATTATATTAATAGTCTTGTTGTAAGTATGTACGATTGAATAGTTTATAATTAATAAAAATATATTTGTAATTAAATGATGTCTATTCGAAATAAAAAGCAGACATATTTTTGTCACATAATAATTTTTTTCAAATTTGATATACATTCTGAAACTTTAGGCCGCGTTTGAACACTGCAGTTAAAATTACTAACGTGACTTTTCAAAGTTGCTTCCTGTTGGGTTATGGACCCAAATCGGAGCGCCCATGGAGCGGATGACCCGATGGGTATAACCCACATTGTTCATTGTCTAGATACAATGAACATGTGATCATAACCTCTCCATTGAAGCTATTGGGGGTTTCATGAGTTACATGGATGAGAGTTATATTGCTCTTAAACCTATTTGGGAGTTACATAGGTTACATTGCTCTTAATTCCTTTGGGAGTTACATGAGCTACTCTTCTTAGAGTAGTATAAAAGGAGAGCAATGCTGATCATTGTAGACACCAAGAAACCAAGCAACAAAAGTTATTTTGAGAGCAATATAGAGAGCTTCATATAAGCCATTAGAATAGTCATTCTAAAGCTTGAAAGTTTGTAGCTTCTAGAATTGTGGGAAATAATTTAGCACTCGTTAGTAGTCTAAATTATCGCTGAGAATTATTGTTCGTTGTGCACGAGATTCTAGCCGTTCGTTGTTGTGGGCATACGCTTCAAAGGTAATCGGAAATATGTAATCATTTTTTCGATTCATTTCCGCTGCATGTATGCTCTATATTATTACATTGGTATCAGAGCAGATGCGTGCGAAAATTTCGTGCAAAATGGCTTTGTATTTTGGGAGAAAAATCAAACCCTAGTTGTTTTTGAAGCATTTGTTTTTTCAAAAACTGTTTTTCCACGGACACTGTATGAAAATTCTGATAACATGGTTGCGTAGAACTTTTCGATACGATTCCGTGGATATGTGGATCGCATTTTTTCGACTTAAAATGAGAAAGTTATGGCCATTTTAAAAAAGGGTACTAAACTGTAATTTGCCATCTGAAAACCCTAGCTGAAGGTTGAAGATGATGACGAGGCAGCCACGTCAGCGCCACGTGTCAGACACGTCAGCACTGCGTGGCAGCTCTGTCGACGCCACGTGGCAGACACGTCAGCCGCCACGTCAGCTGCCACGTCATCATGGTCACGGATTGACTGCCACGTGGACCAATCAGATGGTGACACGTGGCAGGAGTGCCACGTCAGCGACGAGGTGGCAGTCAACCGCGCATTGCGCGGACTTTCTGCTAATCCCCACGCGCGACAGTGGCGCGTGTTTTACACGCGCCGCCTTCCCGATTTTTCCAGCCAACAAAATTTTTACAGTAACTTTTATGTGTAATTTCTGGGTTTTCTGTATATAAAAATTATTTTTTTGATATACTTGGAATTTTCAGAAATTAGTTTTATAGTTAAAAATTGCTTTAAAAAATTGTTTTAAAAATATTGGGAAGTTAGTTTTCTGTCCAAAAATTTTTTTGAACAGCAGAAACTTATTTTATCATTTATCCACCAAGGGTGTTGAAAAATGTTTTGATAAAGTGGCCTAAACTTATTTTCTAGTCAAAATATGCATGAACAATTTATTTGTATAAATTGTGTATTTTTCAGAAAAATCCAGAAAATTTACAGAATGTTAATAAACTGTTATTATGCTGTTAGAAATTTTTTGGTAGCTATATTATGTGGTTTGCATGGTATTACATATTATTTGGAATAATATGTGTAATTATTTAATCTTCACAAAATATTTGGAATATTTAAATGTTTTTTCAAGTTTGTAAAAGCATACTAGAGATTAAATACATGCTAGAAACACATATATATATGCTTGAACTTAGTGGGAGGAATTTAAGAAAATAAAACTTTTGTTTAAATCTTAAATTCAATGTATATTTTTGTGCTAAATAAACTATAATAAAATAGTTAAATATACACACAAATTGTGATTCCCAAGCTTAGCAAAGTTTCCTTTTTGTGTTTATACTTTGATTATTTTAAGAAGTTTATGTTATGCAGCAAAGATAAGTTAATACTGTGGTGAACTCTTAAATGTTTTCTAATAAAGTTCTCTCGATTATTTAGATGGCTTCAAAACAAATTATTGCCGATCTTAATAAGGGTAACAAATTCGATGGGGATAATTATGATGTTTGGCATCGTAAGGTCCGCATGGTCCTTGAGGAGTTGGAAGTGGAAGAGACTTTAATAACAAAAGAAACGAAACCCACTGAAAATGATGCTGAGAATGCTGATAAGCTTGCTGCCTTTGAAAATTGGCGCAAGAAAGATAGAATTGCTCGCATCACTCTCTTAAGCAGTATGAACAATGAATTCTTGTTTGAATACGAAGAGTACTCAACTGCTTATGAGATGTGGGAAGCTCTCAAAACCAAATTTGGAGGCACCTCACTGACTAGGTTGCGCGGCTTAACTATCAGGTTTGATGGTTATAAGAAGGAGGCTGATCATTCAATGAAAAAGCACCTTCGAATAATGTCAAACATGATTCGAGAGTTAAAGGCTGCTGGCAATGACTTGTCTGATGAGCAGCAGATATCAGCTGTGGTTCGCTCACTCCCAGATAGTTGGGAACATATGCGGGTTAATATGACTCACAACCCGAATATCAGAAACTTTGACGATATTCGGCGTCACTTGGAGCTTGAGGCTGAGCGCTTAGAAGCTGCTAGGCCATCCAAGGCATATGTTGCTGAGTCCAGTTCTCGCAAGGGGAAACCCAAGCGAAAGAATAATGGAAAGAAAGCTGCTGCTACTCCTGCTCCGGCGCCTAACAAGGCAGCAAATGCAGGCGACAAGAGAAAAAGAGGAAAAAGAGGTGGCAAGAAGGACAAGGCTAAGATGGCCTGCTACAACTGTGGCAAGATGGGGCACTTCGCTCGTGAATGCACTGAGCCGAAGAAGGTACTTCCTAGTTTTGATCAAACTATGTGTAATGTTACTTCTAGTACTTTTGTTGCTCAATCTCTCCATATGTGGATTGTAGATTCCGGAGCAACGGACCACATAGCCAGAGATCGAGCTGGGTTCGAAGAGTATCGCCGCATTCCAGCTGGCAGAAAAGTATACATGGGGAATGACTCTAGTGTGGACGTGCTAGGAATTGGCACTTACAAACTAGAAATGCGAGGATGCTCAGCATTAATTCTGCATGATGTACTTTATGCGCCGGATGTTCGGCAGAATTTATTTTCTGTTCTTGCTAGTCTTAAATATGGTTTTTCTGTGGTTTTTGAGAAAGAACGAGTTATTATTTCTCATGGGACGAATATTTATGGTTTTGGTTTTATTAATAATGGTTTAATGGTTTTGGATATCATTAATTCTAGTTGTAATATTGATGATTCATATACTTATCTTACTTCTGCTGAGAGTGAACATAATAGTTCAATTAAATGGCATACTAGATTGGGCCATATTGGACAAGACAGGATGACCAGGTTAGCTCGAGAAGGTCTTCTAGGCCCACTCGCTAAGGTCAACTTGCCTACTTGTGAACACTGCTTAGCAGGTAAGTCTACAAGAAAACCATTTGGTAAAGCCACAAGGGCAGATACACCATTGCAGCTTATTCATTCGGATATATGTGGTCCAATGAATGTGAAGGATAGACGTGGTCATTCTTATTTCCTTACTATGATAGATGACTTCACGCGCTTCGGGCACACGTTCTTAATCTCTCATAAGTCAGAAGCACTTGACTGCTTTAGACGTTATTTGATTGAGGTTGAGAATCAGTTGGAGAAAAATGTTAAAGCACTCCGAACTGACCGAGGCCGCGAGTATTTATCCGATCAGTTTAAAGAACTTTGTAAGGAAAAAGGAATTATCAGGCAACTGACAATTCCTGGTACTCCGCAACAAAATGGTGTGGCGGAAAGAAGAAATAGAACACTACTTGACATGGTAAGGTCTATGATGGCGCAAGCTAATTTGCCTATCTCTTTTTGGGGAGACGCATTGTTAACTGCGACACGTATACTTAACCAAGTTCCTTCAAAATCAGTACAGTCCACCCCATATGAATTGTGGACCGGCAGAAAGCCTGATTTAGGCAATTTGCGGCCGTGGGGTTCGGCAGCTTATGTTCACAACACTTCTCATAAGTATGGGAAGTTGGGCCCAAGGGGTAAGAAGTGTATCTTTATAAGGTACTCTGAACACTCCAAAGGCTATGTGTTCATTGGAGAGCAGCCTGATGGGACTATATCTGAAATTGAATCACGAGATGCAGAATTTCTAGAAATGGATTTTCCGAGTAGAGGTGATGTTAGCAAGGATAAAGACTTTTATGAGATGGAGGAAGAAAATGGCGCACCTAATCAGATGGTTGAGACTGAGGAACCTATTCCTTTGGCTCCTATAGATAGTGGGAGTGACATACTTTCAAGTACTCTTCCGTCAAATGAAGAGTCACCTGTTCTTCAAATGCGAAGAAGTCAAAGAGGCAATATTCCACGTCGTCATTTTGAGATTGAGGGGAATGCTTTTATGGCTAATACGCAAGATCATGATGAACCTCGATCTTATCGAGAAGCTATATCATCTGCATTAAGTGAAAAGTGGAAAGTTGCAATGGATGAAGAAATGGAATCTATGAGGACTAATCAAGTCTGGGACTTGGTTGATCTTCCAACTGGGCGAAAAGCTGTTGGGAACAAATGGGTTCTCAAAGTTAAACGCAAGGCTGATGGTTCCATTGAAAGACATAAAGCTCGCTTAGTAGCCAAGGGTTACACACAGCAAGAAGGGATTGATTATGAGGAAACTTTCTCACCTGTTGTGAGATTTGCCTCGATCCGTCTTTTATTAGCTATTGTCGCACATTTGGATCTAGAACTATACCAAATGGACGTAAAAACGGCGTTTCTCAATGGAGAACTTGCCGAAGAGATATACATGGAACAACCAGAAGGTTATATTGAAAAAGGTTTTGAGCGCAAAGTTTGCAAGCTCAAACGTTCCATTTATGGCTTGAAACAAGCATCTAGACAATGGTATCTTCGGTTTCATCGAGCAGTCATTGATGATGGGTTTACGATGATCGAAGAGGACCATTGCGTGTATCTCAAAAGGTCCAATGGAAAGTTTCTTATCCTTTCAATGTATGTTGATGACATTCTACTTGCTGGGAATAATAAGGAGATGATTGTCGCCACTAAAAGGTGGTTGTCCTCTAATTTTGAAATGAAGGACATGGGAGAAGCAGCTTATGTTCTTGGAGTAAAGATCTTTAGAGATCGATCAAGAAAGCTTCTTGGTTTGTCCCAAGAGACTTACCTTAAGAAGGTTCTTGAATTATTCCAGATGAACAACTGCAAACCTATAGACACTCCTATTGCAAAAGGTGATGCTATTGGCCCTGAGCATTGTCCTACCTCTCCCGAGGAAATTGAAAAGATGTCCCGTGTTCCATACGCTACAGCTATTGGAAAATTGATGTATGCAGTTCAGTGTACACGACCAGACATTGCATTTGTAGTTCATGTTCTTGGTCGATACCAGTCAAACCCTGGATATGCACATTGGAGAGCAATTAAGAGGATCTTGCGATACTTGAGAGGCACATTGGATTACATGTTATGCTATGGAGGACCTGATCTTCACTTAGTTGGATACTCTGATGCTAGTTATGGAGGCGATCGTGGGAACCAAAGATCTACCTCAGGATATGCATTCTTGCTAAATGGAGGTGCCATCACCTGGCTAAGCAAGAAACAAACTTGTGTGACTTTATCCACGATGGAGTCAGAGTTTGTAGCATGTACATCTGTCGTCCAAGAATCTTTATGGCTAAAGAGATTCTTTGAGGATCTTAATCTTGTACCTCGTGCTTCGGATCCTGTGACAGTTTTCTGTGATAGCACATCGGCACTTGATTTTATCAAGGATCCCAAGTATCACGGCAGGACAAAGCATATTGATTTGAGGACATGCTTTATTCGAGAGAACGTAGCAAATAATGAAGTGGTACTAAAGTACTTACCTACCGATCAGATGATTGCTGATCCCCTAACGAAGCCGATTCCTAGAGATGCATTTCAAAGACATGTTCGTTCTTTAGGACTTCGTAGGGTTTGATGTACTTATGTCGTTTCAGTGTATCACTTATTATTTGGCTTATATTAGAAATTAATATCATTGGATATAATATTGGAGTTATTTATCATTCAATGCAAAAGACTTTCTATTTCCCACATTGTCTTTATTGGTATATGATAAATTGAGTTCACACAGTTATTAACTATAGCTACATATTATATATGTATTTTATAATTATATGTCTAACGGGTTGATTGGCTCTCTCACACGAGCAATCGCTTTTGGCGCTTTAGATAGCGAGCAATTGATGTTTAAAGTAAACAATCAGTTGGCGCTGAAAAGCGAGCAAAGATGAGATATTTTCATTTATTTTCACTTTGGATAGCGAGTTATTGACGCTTCGGATTGTGGTCAATCGGCGCTTAGTAGTGAGAAAAATGATATGTTAATATATCGCCTTGGTTAGAACCAAGATGAGGTCAAGTATATTTGACCGAATATGGTAAGTCCCACTATCCATATTAACCTGGTAATTAACCGGATGCGAAATATCAGAGTTGGCGCTTAAAGAAGCGAGCAATTCAAGAATTCGAGTTAGGCACTCGAGGAGTGACTGAACTAAGATCCGCACGGTATGATTGTATGACATATACTCACAGTTGTGAGATTGTCTACCGTGACATGTTAAGCGAACGTAAAATTTCAAAATTGGCGCTTCAAGAAGCGAGCAATTTGAAGGTTTTAAGTTAGACACTCAGGGAGTGACTAAACTTGAGTTCACACAACAAGACTATTTAATTAGTAGGTTGTGAGAATATACATGTGTTTTAGCGACAAAATAAAGGAGGTGAGAAAAATAATCCCTATTTTCTCACTGTGTGTTGTTCTTTTTTCTTATAAAGGATAAGGCATTCCTTGATCCTTTTATTAAGTACTCTTTGTGATCTTTGACTATGTTACAAAGAGATGAATTAATGTTGCTACTTTGGTTTCATTTCCTAAAGTCTGGACTATGAGACTATATGGGGTGATTCTGGGAAAGCAGTTGATTCAGATTTGAGTAACATTAGGGCAAAGGGAAGATAACTTAATTTCATCCTGCTCTGCACTTATTGTCGACAACTATAACGTTTTTGAAAACGATATAGTAATAAGTGAGATGCAAAACATAAAAGGCCTAAAGGGGTTAAGTACGGTTCTCTGAGGGATCAGAGATACTTAACAAGGTGAAAATTAAAGTTAATCTGGGGTACTATGAGTTTGAGAGGTTGTAGCCTTAATGCAAAACTTAACCAGTTTAGCATGACGGCTCCCACATTGCATATTTTGTTAAAAGGGTTGATGTCTCTATTTTGGCCCTAACAGGTTTGATTTAGAGCTCCCGCATTGCAGGTAAACTCAGCGGTCGCACGATTCGGTGGCTAAACAAATTTTCAACTTACACGTTTGGACTTTATTGGCTTATATGATAACAACGTCGTCCTCGCCATGGGCGAGTGGGAGATGTTGGGTTATGGACCCAAATCGGAGCGCCCATGGAGCGGATGACCCGATGGGTATAACCCACATTGTTCATTGTCTAGATACAATGAACATGTGATCATAACCTCTCCATTGAAGCTATTGGGGGTTTCATGAGTTACATGGATGAGAGTTATATTGCTCTTAAACCTATTTGGGAGTTACATAGGTTACATTGCTCTTAATTCCTTTGGGAGTTACATGAGCTACTCTTCTTAGAGTAGTATAAAAGGAGAGCAATGCTGATCATTGTAGACACCAAGAAACCAAGCAACAAAAGTTATTTTGAGAGCAATATAGAGAGCTTCATATAAGCCATTAGAATAGTCATTCTAAAGCTTGAAAGTTTGTAGCTTCTAGAATTGTGGGAAATAATTTAGCACTCGTTAGTAGTCTAAATTATCGCTGAGAATTATTGTTCGTTGTGCACGAGATTCTAGCCGTTCGTTGTTGTGGGCATACGCTTCAAAGGTAATCGGAAATATGTAATCATTTTTTCGATTCATTTCCGCTGCATGTATGCTCTATATTATTACACTTCCTAAGGAAGCAAAGCAATCTAACAAAAAATTGTGGTTTATTTCTCCCCTCTTGCAAAGTCACTGATTAGGATTAGAATTAGGATTAGAACCAGTTTGAAGTCAGTGAACAGATGTTCTCAGCTACATGAAGGGAACATACAGAAAAGAGGATCACATCTTGTATAGCAAAACCTGAAACGCAATAGTAATATTAGTACACTTATTATTAAATTAGTTCAACAATTACTAGCTGTTGAACGATTATTAACCTCTGTTCACCGATAACGGATAAGTTCTTTCAAATTTTTTTTTTCTTCTTTTATTCTTATATGTTCTACTAAATTACTCTAATAATAATATTAGTACACTCAAGTGTATGCTAGCATGAGTATTTTGAAAAGAATCAATGATTTTATTTATTTTTTAGTTCATCAACTAATGTTGTTCACAAACCTTAATATGTTATTTTTTTATAAAAAAAGAAAGTCAAATAAAACTCTAACATCATGCATGCCGTACCATATCATGTACCTTTTACACAATAGAAATCAAAAAAATACATATAGCATACAAATGTTACTTAGGAATTAAAGATTAATTTCTCTCTGTGATCTTTAAATATCTTGGAAACACGGAAAAAAAAAATATAGACACACCTGACTAGTGTGTGATGAAGAATAAAAAGGAGAAATATTTGGAGCTAATATAAATGATATATACTTTTAAAAGATTTAATTATCCTATCATTTTGAGTCACCAGACTTGTTTCAATAACACATGCTAAATTTGCTGGCCAAATGGTTCAATTTATAAAAATTTAAAGACATTAAGATTTTATAAAATCGAAACATTAGAATTGAAGTTGTAAAAAATAAAAAACTTGAAGGTTTAAAGTGTATTTAAGCCCCTTCATTAATTATACCTTCTATATATCTAATCTCTCTCTACATATTGAGTAACAACACTATTACATTAGCGATGCAATCATATTCATTGTAAATAATTGTGTGGTTGATGTCATTTTTAAGAGCAATTTTTATTATGTCGCTACAGGGGAAAAGATTGGGGGGGGGGGGGGGGGGGGGGAAGTATTATGGAGAGATTCTTGGTACAATTGATTAACAACCTCATATCTTAGTTGCTATGATATTGACAACGTAATGTAGATGGCTGTTACTTTATTTCTATATGCCTATTTTTATTAGAAATTAAAGATTAATTTCTCTATGTGATCTTTAAATATCTTGAAACACACAAAAAAAAATTTATAGACACACGTGACTAGTATGTGCTAAAGAATAAAATGGAAAAAAAATTGGAACTAATATAAATGATATATATTTTTAAAAGATTTAATTGTCCAATCATTTTGAGTTACGTGACTTGTTTCGGTAACAAATACTAAATTTGCTGGCCAAATGGTTCAATTTATAAAAATTTAAAGACATTAAGGTTTTATAAAATTGAAACATTTGAGTTTAAGTTGTAAGAAATAAAAAATTTGAATGTTTAAAGTATATTTAAGCCCCTTCATTAATTATACCTTCTATATATCCAATTTCTCTCTGTACATATTGAGTAACAATAATATTACATTAGTGATGCAGTCATATTCATCGTAAATAATTGTGTGGTTATGTCATTTTTAAGAGCAATTTTTATTATGTCGCTACAGGGGAAAAGATTAGGAAAAAAAAAAGTATTATGGAGAGATTCTTTGTATAATTGATTAACAACCTCATATCTTAGTTGCTATGATATTGACAACGTAATGTAGATGGCTGTTACTTTGTTGCCTATATTTCGAGCTGGCTTTAAGAAAAAAATATTTGTCTCATGTTGAGAAATGCGATGAAAATAAATGACTAATAATAATGAGCAAGCAACTTAGCGTACGTGAATGGTCGATGATTAAGCACTTAAGCCCGAACCCGTGAACCTTAAATTTCATGCATTTTCAATTTTCGCTGGTATCTCACTATCTTGGCTCTGAATATTCTCAGGTAATTTGAGGTTTACAATTAGTTGATATTGTCGGATCAAATATAGTACTACTATCAGATAATATATATATATATATATATATATATATATATATATATATATATATATAATTGTTCTAATGACACTTATTACTTTGATAATATTATTTTTACTCTGATAATATCAATTAAAAAGAAATAATTAGTATCAAAGAACAATAAATGAGAAAGAGGAAAACAAATCTAATTTTCATGTAGTTTGTGTTGTATACTCCCCCATTCCGAAAAAAAAAACGAGTTCATTTATTTTAAGAAGTCAATTTAACAAATCTAAAAATTCATTTTTACTTTAAAGAGTCATTTTGCTATATCCTAAAATTTAAAATTGATGCAAATTTATTTTATATTTTAAAAATAATTTTTTTAATATAATTAATGATACTTTTTAAATAAATAGGTTAAATGTGATAATCTGGTAGTAGAGACGTATCAATCCAACACGGTCATTTAGTTATTTAGTTAGATAAGTTTTGTATAGAGATATGGTTGTATCACTTTCCTAGAATATGTTAGTCATACGAATGTAACCAAAGGAATTTGTATTATCATTCTATATATATCGAGACGATATCTTTTGTAATTAAATTCTTTGTTTTTCTGCATCAAAATTTATGGCGACGATTTTTATGGTTTATGAAGGCGGTATGTACCGTTGTCATAACTCTATTTTTTGTAGGGATACGGCGACGGGACATACTGTCATCATAGACCCTAAAATTTATTGTCATAGACCTCGACACACACAGAAAAACAGAGAATTTTAGTTACAGATGTTCTCATTCCATAAATATTATGTAATAATCAATGAAATCATATCAACAAAATTATATACTTGCCATAATTAGAATTATTATTTTTTATTATACAAAATCACAAGTTCGAATATATTAATCTTTTTTTCCAAGTTTCTGCTCAAAAAAACAAAAATAAATAAAATAAAAAGTCAAAATAAAAACTTTTATGTGTGTGATGGGAGATAGTCAGCTAGTAATTTAAATTTGGTATGCATAAAGTCAAAATAAAAAATATCTCTTTTGACAATAATGTCATAAATCTATTTTACTTTTAAAACTTTTGGAATCATTCGGAAAGAATTTGACATCTACAAGGTAATCTTAACAAACTTTTCCTCCTCACCTCATAGCCAAAAAATACTCTTGGTTTTGAAACGTTGTCACAAAACAATTCATGGATATGATTTGGCTGACCAATTACCCCATTTATGGATGGCAAACTTTTCACGTAATTTCCTCGTGGGTACACCCGAAGATTCTAATTCTTTTAATTTCTACAAATAAGCCGGAAAGTTACATAAATTTACCCCAATTATTGTTGTCCAAAATTTGTACGCAGTTGCCCTCAGCAATTGGTTGTTATCGGTACAAGTACAACTGTGCCCAGTAGTCAACAGAAGAATTAAATTAACACATTCATGTAACTTGATGGTTGTTCGAAATACGAAATTGAAGGAGTTGACAGTACGATGTAACTTAAATTATCAAAAGTGGAAATACAACAAATTTATCAAGTACCCATGATCCATACGTTATTTATGGTATGAGTAAAACTATACACCCCAATAGAAATTACGAAAAAATAGCACTGATATATTTTTTATTTTTTTTCATAAAATAGTATGTAGGAAAAATTATATTTATTGAAACAAAATAAATTCAAATAAGTACAATATTTTCTTACACGGTATAAGAACAAATTATATTCTTATTATTTTAATGTCCTTGTCTTTATTGTTATATAGATCCTGCAGCCATGTTTGCCTAAATTTAAATAAGAATTTACACGCAAGTATATACGGCCCACAAGTAATAATGTGATTAAAGTCGAGTGTCGAACTCACAAGGAACTAAAAATAATTAATATCAAACACTAATTTAATATCAAATTAATTCTATTTAAAAAATCTCAATTTAATTATAAAATAAACTAATTAAAATTACCAACTAAATTAAACTAGTAAAAAGGATTAAATCAAATTAAAAATAGTCAAGATCACAATTTCTCCCAATGTTTCATTTAAATGTCTTCACTCTCTTTTTAATTAATTAATTATATAAAATTATTAACTGAGATTTCTTAACTATTTACTAACTTTTTTTAAGAGTTAATAAAAAGATTTATTCCTATTAAGTTGCTATATTGCTATGCAAAATAACTTGAAATAAACTCATTAAGATCCAACTCTCAACAAAGTTACATGTGACATATAGGTATCTTCATCCTATACACTATTATGCTATTCTTCTTAGAAAGAATCAACAAATTCACATGTTATCATATCCGGATCTAATCCTAGAATTCCCATTGCAATTCCTACTAAGATATCACAATTAATTATCGCGCAAATAATTATACATGAATGCACAAAATATGATAAACAACTCATATATAATCATTAATAATTAAGAAGAAAATAAAATAAATTAAACTACACATTTGGTTCAATTGCAATCTCAAATAAATATTAACTCATAACTAAATAATTAATTAACCACAAATAATTCAACATCTCAAAATTACAAAAATAAAAAAGAAAGAAAAGAAATCAAATCTGTGTTGACATCCGCCCGTCACTCGGATCACAGTCTCCAATTCCCAAGATCAGCCTTTAATTCTTGAATCTTTCGCGTTGAATATTTGCTTCTAATTCTACTCATAAACTACTATAATATAATATATTCTGCTCTAATCTATGTTAATATATTCTAATATATCATAATGTACTGAATATAAGAGCTACATAGTATATTTATAGGAGTACAATAATAATCCTAAGCTAATGTGGAAAAGAAATCTAATCCAGAATAAAAAAGTATCAAAATTCGCAAATAATCTATTTTTCAGCATTTCCATGCATAACCAAACAGTCCATTCGCTCAGTCAAACCGGTCAACCATTGCTGGAACGCTCGCATGACACTGCCAATGACGTCATTCAAGCCTCCGCGCATGGCGCGGTTGCTTCTTAATTCATTCCCGGACACACCAAATGTCGCCGTCCTTGCTGCTACTCTATTGATTATGCACGCATTGCGCGGAAGACTTGCTTCAGTATTTATGCAATTGCCATCGGTGTTGGTTATTTACCAAAATGCCATCAGCCTTTTGTAGAAATTACAACAATGCCATCAAGGATTATTTTCCTACAAAATAAAATATAAATTAATTATAAATAAATAAAAATAATATAAATAATAAAAACACATAAAATTACATAAATTATCTAAAATCAATTAAAATGCTTAAAAATTAACCAATAAGGAAGCTTAAAAATACATAATAATTAGGAATAAAATCACATTATCAGGCCACGATACAAGGATTAGAACCTATATATATATATATATATATATATATATATATATATATATATATATATATATATATATATATATTTGGAATCACTAAGAATTCAGTACATATTATATATGGGGTTAAATACACTACATATGTTATATAAAATTTTATCAAATTCATTATTTGGTCTTTAAAGTAATAAAATTCTTAATTACTAGCAATGTCGACCCCAAAATCAATTTTCGAAAAAAATTGATTGGTATTACCAATTTGGTCGGCAACCATAGTTTTTAGAACCAGACTAGACTGACTGGTTCAACTGTGAAGCAAGACTCCAATTGGTCCAATTTTCTTCAAATATCGAACCTGCAATTAGACTGCTATAAACCACTTGAATTAGATGATTTTTTACAAAATCATCTAAACTGACGAATTTTATAGAAAATCGAGCCGACCTCTAAAAATTAGAGAAAAAATATTTTTGAAATAAATTATTTTTACTCATAATTTTTCCAACCCTTTCGTACCTCTCTTTTCTTTAATTTAGTTTCTATTAAAATAATATTATATATTCTACTTATTCTAAAATATAAGACACATGTTAGTATTTTATTATTTTTTTAAAAGTCAATATAAAACATTTTTGAACATGAAATTGATATGATTCGTTTATCTTTTGAAAATAATTCTCATAATTAGTACATTTTTTTAGATAATTTAAAAATATTTATAATTGTATTAATAAATGTAAGTGGATTCACATCAATTTTAAATTTTAAAATATTTAAAATAATTTTTTTGAGCTTATATATATATATATATATAATTTAATATTAAAATTTGGCTTAACCAATTAAACCATTGAACCTTTGAACCAGTGCCTCAATCAGTTCAATGTCCGGTCTAGTTTTGATAACAACAAGTTTGATAGCCCGTGCAAGGCACTGGCTAGTTTGAAAGTATTTATTTAAAAAGAAAGTAGATTTTTTTTTATATATAGTTATAATATTTTTATATTATTTGTTATATATTTATCTAATTAACTAAATATAATGATTCTTATGTATTCATAAAACTTGAAAAACAAACAGGCATGACTATCTTACCTCGATGTTAAATTTTTCACACATATCGATTTGATTAGCTGGCGATAGAAAAGAGCTCTAATAAAAGAGAGGTTCCATCATTCAATTGACTCTTGTACATATACAACACAAAATAATAATATATGAGAATATGTATTAGGAAAACAAATAGATAGAACTTACACAGGTTATGTCCAAAAAAAACTGCATGAATTATAATATCCTTTGCTAATCTAATGTGTCTTCACTATATACTTAATTTATAACTTCACATGAGAATGAAGGAAATTTTGTCATATTTTTTTTGGGCATACTACTTTGAATTTTTTGAGGTAAAACAATAAATTTTTGAATATATCATTGTTCACTTAATGAATCACGCCTTTTCCAAAGCATTACTATCACTACAAGAAAAAGGCTCAATTCCGACGGAATTATCTTCGACGAAATTAATTTCGTCGAAAATAATATAATTACGACAGAATAGTCCATCGTATTTAATTCTGTCGATAATAAGTTATAGTCGACGGAATTCCGTCGATATTGTAAATCCCTGTTGGCGCCAAAATTCCTGCGTCCAGACAATATAAGTTCGACGGAATAAGACATATAATCGACCGAATTTCCGTCGATTTTATTTTATTTTCGACGGACCTAATATCGACGGAATATTCCGTCGAAAATAACTTAAAACCCTTTTCATCGTCTTTTTCCCCCAGTCACTTCAGTTTTTATTAATCTTTCTCTCTCTATTCCTGTCGCGATCTCTCTCTCTCTCAACGCCTTCCGGCCCCTCCGACCGACGACCCATCACCTCCGACCCACCCCTCCGTCTGTTGCCGTCGTCGAGTGTTGCTGCCGTCCGTTCCGCCTCCGTCGCCCTTCCGTCGTCGACATCCGTAGCATCCTAAGGTATATATATATATATATATATATATATATATATATATATATATATATATATATATATATAGCAAATTTGTGCCGGCCGGTTGGATTTTTTTTCTCCGGTTGGAATTTTTTTGTCCATAGCATCCTGAGTAATGTGATATATATATATATATATATATATATATATATATATATATATATATATATATATATATATATATATATATTAAAATTAATTTGTGGCAGTACGTGAAAATTAATTTGTGGCAGTATGTGGTATTGGTTATTATTTTGTGTATTTCCGACGGAATTTCTCTTAAAATTGTTCAAATGCAATATTTGTGGGCCCTACATGTATTTATGTATTTTCCTAATTTGTCAATATTAAAATAAACTTAGTATTTACTTAGTTTTGTAATAATAACATAAAATGAAATGAACTAAAATAAAAATATAATTAAATTAATTAAATAAAATTAAGTTAAATTAAATATACTTAAAATAAATTAAATTCATAAAACTAAATAAAATAAATTAATTTAAAATAAAATTAAGTAAAATTAAATGAAGAGAAATATAATTCAGAAAAAATAAATTAAATTACGTAAAATAAAATAAACTCAAATAAAATATAATTAAATTAATTTATTATAATAAAATTAGTGTAATATAATTAAATTATAATAAAATTAATGTAATATAATTAAATTAAATTAAGTTAAATTTAATATAATTAAAATAAAATAAAGTCAAATAAAATAAAATAAAATAAAATAATTACATTTAAATTAAATTAAACTAAGTTAAATTAAATACAATTAAAATAAACTAAAATAAAATATAATTAAATTAATTTAATATAATAAAATTGTATCATGTATAATTAATTTACATTAAATTAAGTTAAATTTAGTATAATTAAAATAAAATAAAATAAAATAAGTAAAATAAAATATAATAAAATAAATTAAGTTAATATAATTAAACAAAATTAAGTTAAATTAAATAAAATTAAGTGAAATTAAATATAATTCAGAAAAAATAAATTAAATTAAGTAAAATGAAATAAACTAAATAAAATAAATTAATTTAAGTAAGACTAAGTTAAATTAAATAAAATGAAAATTAAGTAAATTAAGTAAAACAAAACAAAGTAAAATAAAATAACATTAATTTAACGTTCCTCGCTTGACATTCACTCGTAACGGGTGAATATGGAATACTCTCAATTTAATCAAATCAGTTGTACATGCAGTTTCGTTACGATTTTAGAAATTCAATTGCGCTGTACCCAAAAAATTCGTTTAATAAATTCAATCACTTGTGCATGTAATTTGGTTAGGAGCTTAGAAACTCGTTTGACATTCACTCACTAGGAGTGAATGCCAAATAGTCCCCCGTTTGAGACTGTTGCTAGATGTTATGTCTCTCACTTAGGTTTGTGCCAACAATTTGAGTACGTTTTATTTGTTTTGGGGACTTTTCGTTGACATCTCTACATGTTCTCTGAGTACATACTTATCCTACGTTAACGTGGTCTATTTCGTGTACTTAGAGACCATGGGGAGGTGCTGTCGAAATTTCTTTGAAACAGAAAAAACGTGCTCACGGTGTTGGCACAAGTGAGGAGACGCATCTAGGAACGTGATAAAAGCCTGACCCGTATATTTAGAAGGTGAAGTCATGCAGGAATCTTGAATGCACACACATACGCTAAGTACCCTGGTTAATTTGATACATCGTATTGTTCAGTTAAATATGTCAGACGACCGGAGCTGGATGTACCGTAGAATTCCGGTTGATGGTAGAGGATTACTGCCTGAGTACCGTGATAGGGTGTCCAAATTTTTAAATTTTGCCAATGAACACGCTGATAATTCTGACGGAAAGATGAGATGCCCGTGTTTCAAATGTAAAAACCTGATTTGGAAGAAAGTCGACAACATTAAGTACGATTTGTATTCGCGTGGGTTTGTAGATGGGTATTCTCTATGGATTCATCACGGAGAGTCAACTGAGTTCAGCGAAATAAGTGACAGTATAGGCCAACCAATTCACTGCGATCGATACGATGATAGTTATGATGCCGTGGAGATGTTGGTTGATGCGTATGGCCCTAACAATATTGATTGGGGTGCAAATGAGCAGTCGTTAATAATTGGTCATCAAGAACCAAATGACACAACAGCAGCCTTTTACAATATACTATCCGAATCTGCTGTCCCATTGTACGATGGAAATGATAAGCACACCAGGCTATCTGCAGTGACGAAGCTCTTACACTTCAAGAATGAGCATGGCTGTAGTGAGAGAGGTTTCAATGAGTTGCTTAGGCTTATCAGCGAGTTCTTACCAAAGGGTCACACTCTGCCCTCAAGTTATTATGAAGTTAAAAAGATGGTAAAGGGTTTAAATTTGAGGTATACAAAGATTGATGCTTGTGAACAGGATCGCATATTATATTATGGGGCTGACATAGATAAACTGCAGTGTGACATTTGCAACATGCCTCGTTACAAGACAACTGAACGTGGGGGATAAATTAAGCGTGTGCCTAAAAAAATCTTAAGGTATTTTCCGCTTGCCTCGAGACTTCAGCGTCTATTCATGTCGACCAACACTGCAGCGCATATGATGTAAGACCCCGAATTTTATGAAATATAAAATTTAATTTTTCTTCATATATATTTTTTCTGAAACAGTAAGTGGTTAAATAGATAAAGTTAAAAGTTAAGGATGTTATGTGCAAATTTTATTTTGTCGGACAATATTCGCTTTGTCGGGGAATATTCGTTTGGTCGGGGAATATTCGGGCCGTACGACGGCGCCGAAATAACTAATTATTGGTGGACCCCACAACGGAATATTTGTCGGATATAGAAAACGACAGAAGTAACCTTTTTAAATAAAAATAGTCAACGGTGTTAACTGTTAAAATACCGGTGATAAAAGAATAGTAGCATACGGTAATTTATGGTATTTTACTGTAGCATGCGGTACTCTACAGTAGCACACGGTATTGCACAGTGTCTCATATTATTGACACCGTAACTGTTACGCATCATTTCATCGATAATTGTCACTACATAATATTTTATATTATCAATTCAATTATTGTTGCTACACAGTATTTTGCATTATTGATTCAATAATTGTCATTACACTGTATTTCATATCATTGACTCAATAATTGTTGCTGCACTGTTTTTTTTTAAAATTATTGAACCTAATAATTGTCACAGTTGCAAATATACTGTAATTTATATTATTAAATTAATAATAATCTGTAACGTATTTATTACATTATTGTTGTAGCATTATTTTATTTTATATGTTGGACCCACAGGAAAAATAAAAATTTTTATTTTTCAAAAGTTACTATTCACTCCCGGAATTTACTATTCATTCCCGGAAAAGTTACTATCCACTGACGGAAGTCACTGTTCATCTCGGGGGAAGTTACTGTTCATCTACCGACAAAAGTTACTGTTCATTACTGTTCACTTTTTGAAAATTTTAAAGTTACTGTGCAAAGTTACTGTGCAAGTATTGAAAATTTTTAAAAACGTTTGCGCAGCCTCTGCTGAATTTTTTTTTAGTTCACCTACCACGCATAGTAACCTCTTTTCTCCTATAAATAGCTTGCTCAGCTTAATAGAAAAATCACACCTAAAACATAAAATTTTTCTATAAGAATTTTATGAGTTTTCTCTGATAATAGTAATGCTATTTTGAGTGTTTGAAAGCCAAAAGGAGTGCAGGAATTTTTCAAGTAAGTCTTTTATTAAAGAGTAGTAATTTTATAAATTCCTATTTTTCACGGTATTCACAAATCTTCCTTTAGAAGACTCTTCTTTGAGAAGATTCATTTTTAAAAGCTTTCTTTGGAAGATTTATTTTGGAATATTATTTTTAAAACTATTTTAAAGTTGGTATTTTATACTACAAAAATTATGTTAAATATATATAATTTTGATAGTTCATAATATATGAGTTATCATACACTTTGAAGTTTACATGTTGTAATTACTAATTTTATTATAAATATATAGGTTGATCAATCTCATTTAAATCAATATCCAGTCACGTGTTAAGGTAAGAAATGTCATTTTTTTTCACTCTTAAACTTACTACGGTAAGAAATGTCATTTTTTTTACACTCTTGAACTTGCTACGGTAAGGAATTTCATTTTCTTTCATACTCTTAAACTTACTACAGTAAGGAATATTATTTTTTCACACTCTTAAATTTATTACGGTAAGAAATGTCATTTTTTTTACACTCTTGAACTTGCTACGGTAAGGGATATTATTTTCTTTCATACTCCTGAATCGAAACTTATTATGGAACTATTGCTTCTATAATTCCTGAAAATATTATATGTTCCATAATAGTTGAACTTCATTATTTCAACTGAACCTTCCTATTTTCTGAATCTTTCTATTGAACTGTAACCGTTATTCTGAACTGAGAATCTTGAATAACATTTTTAAATTTCACTCCACATCATGTTGACAATTTGGACATTATTTGAATCTGCACAAAGTAAACTTCCGATACTTATTGTTTATCCTGTTTCTTCTGTTCATCAATTGTATCACTATTATTTGTACTAATCATCAAGAATCAAGCTGTTGTGAATATCTGTGGCCGGGGGCACAGATGTGATATATTTGTTGAACAGATGATAGGTTAAAGGCGATATATTAGGTTAAAGGCGATACATCTGTTCGGTGTCTTTTATGGCACGTGGTGAATGTTCTCTTTGGCCCGTAGTGCAAAGATGAACTGTTGGTTGGTATGATTATGACCAAAGGCTGAATCTGGTATAATCATGACCGTTGGTGCTTTATTGAATATCTTTGGCCCGTAGTGCAAAGATGAACTGTTGATTGGTATGATTATGACCAAAGGCTGAATCTGGTATAATCATGACCGCTGGTGCTATATTGAATGTTCTCTTTGGCCCGTAACGCATAGATGAACTGTTGATTTGCATGATTATGACCAGGAACTGTGAATTTGTATTATCTTGACTAATGGTATTTCAGATGATAAAAGTTGATGATGTTTTTACTAAAAAGAGAAGCGCGTGGACATTATAGTCTACATTATTCTTCTAATAGATTGCTCATTCCGCCGCTATTATTGATCTGAACATTGTTCAAGAATTTAACTGCAGTTTTTGATATACACCTTGTATTCTGTTGTATTCTATCAAGAACTCACCTGTTGAAGGTTAATGATAATTTATTCGTCATTATCTTAGTCATGATATTTCTTACTGGGCTATTTGAGCTCACCCTTTTGTTCCATTATTTTTCAACAGGATATGAGAACGTAGCTGGGTCTAGCCGGGGGATGGAGTGAGAGTCCGAGGAATAGCTGTCCTAGTCTTCACGTGTTGTAAAATAGTGTGGCAATAATAGTGAAGACTTAGTTGTGTATTATTATACACTGTATTGTTGTACGTTGTGCTTTGTTGTAATAATTTTGTTGTAGTCTTTTGACGACTCAAGTTTGGGCTGTGTGGGCCTAGATTTGGGGGCGTCACATATGACTTGGCATAAAACAAGTGACGTCGTACCTGGTCAGTTGTCTCACCCCGCAGATGGAGATGAGTGGAAGAAGTTTGATGCAAATTTTCCTCAATTTGCTGAGGAAAGTAGGAATGTCAGGCTTGGCATGGCTACGGATGGGTTTTGTCCATTTAATAATTTTAGTCAACCATACTCTGTGTGGCTAGTGATCATGATAGCTTACAATCTTCCACCGTCAATGTGCATGAAGGATCCGTATCTGTTCTTGACTTTACTCATACTGAGGAATAAGAGTCATGCAAAGGACATAAACATGTATCTTAGGCCGTTAGTCGATGAACTTAAGATGCTGTGGGAGACGGGGGTGCAGACTTATGACAAATCAATAAAGCAAAATTTTCTGATGAAGGCAGCTTTGTTGTGGACTATCACTGATTTTTCGGCACTTGGGATGATCAGTGGGTGGTCGACTCACGGGAAGTTGTCATGTCCAGTTTGTGTGGGGGATGTGCAAGGAACACATCTAAAACATGGTCGAAAAATTAATTTCTTTGGTACTGCTCATAGATTCTTGCCTGCTGATCACAGTTACAGAAAGATGTCGACACAGTTTAATAGAAAAGTAGAGAAAAAAGGGGTTGTCGGTCAATTGTCAGGCAGCGAGATTTTCGGTTGGTTGAACGATCTTAACTTTCCACCACCAGGGAAGGAGCACAGTAAATATAGGGCCCAAGGTTACGGCAAGGCTCATAACTGGACGCATTCGCCCATGTTCTTCGAGTTGCCGTACTGGGAGTCGCTTTCAGTCCGTCACTGTATAAATGTAATGCATATAGAAAAGAATGTGTTTGAGAACTTGTTTTACACCGTGCTAGATACGAGTGGTAAAACAAAAGATAACAACAATGCACGGAAAGATCTGGAGGCACTTAACATATGGCCTGATTTGTGGCTTCAACATAACAACTCAAAACCTAAAGCTCCATTCTGTTTAACCAAGCAACAAGTTGAAGACATCTGCAAATGGATAAGTGCGTTGAAGCTCCCAGATGGATATGCTTCTAATATATGTCGTTGTAGTAAGGTTGAACAGTTGAAAATTACTGGGTTCAAAAGTCATGATTGTCATGTATTCATGCAGAAGTTGATGCCAATTGCATTTCGCGATATGTTACCTAGAAAAATTGTAGACGCCTTAACCGAACTTTCAAATTTCTTTCGAGATCTATGGTCAACAATTATAAGGTATACTGACGTGGAGCAAATGGAGAAAAATATAGTCCTGACAATGTACAAGTTAGAAATGATATTTCCTCCGGGTTTTTTTTGACTCGATGGAGCATTTGCCTATTCATCTGCCATATGAACTCAAGCATGGAGGACATGTGTAATATCGATGGATGTATCCGTTTGAGAGGTATTATCGTCTACAATTCTTTTTTGATGATATTCATAACTCATATTCGTAATGTTTGTGAACTTAATTAATGTATTTTAGGTACATGCATCGTTTAAAGGAGAAAGTAAAGAATAAAGCTCGTGTAGAGGGTTCTATTGCTGAACGGTACACGGAGGAAGAGCTTGTCAACTTTAGCTCATTGTATTTTGAAGATGTCACAACGAAACACAATCGTTTAAGTCGAAATGAGGTCGTCGGAGTCCAACCATGTGTTGATGAGTTAGCTGTATTTTCTTATCCGGCTAAACCATTTGGCCATGAGACGATGACGTACTTAAGCAAAAAAGATTTGAAAATTGTGTCTACATATGTGCTTCTAAATATGCCCGAAGTATCGTCATACATAACGTAAGTAAATACTATTTATAAAATTTTAATTTTTAATAGCCTAGCCTAAAATTAAATCGTGTTATAACTGTTTCAGTGCATTTGAAGACGAAACATGTGCTTTAAACCCAAGCTTAAATGCAGTACAGTTGGAATCATTCACGACTACAAATTTTCAATAGTGGTTTAAGAGAAGGGTTGCAGAAGACAACAATTATGTGCGTTTTAAAGATGTCATCGAAAGACCTTACAAATTGATTAGTTCATTTCCCGGCTATATCGTCAATGGGTATAGATTTAATGTCGATGACATAAACGAACCGACTTCAGTCAATTCTGGTATTGTCGTGTTGGGCAGTTGTTACCAAGATTTGGAGTCCAATTATTATGGACGTTTAAAGGAAGTAATTACGCTCAATTATCCCGGGGGTAAAAAGGTAGTTACATTTAAATGTTGCTGGTTTGATACTAAGAAGGGTGTTAAAGTTGATTGTAACAGAATCGTCACAATAAATATAAAGTCAAAGTTACATTCTGCTGACGTATTCGTATTAGTCAGCCAAGCGACTCAAGTTTATTACGCATCTAATGTAGTAAATTGTAAAAGTCCCTAGTATGCAGTTGTCACAACAAAGACTTGTCCATTTGATGATACTAATATGTCTGGGACAGATGAGCCATTGCAGGATGATATTAGCAAATCCAGTCAGGTAGTCCTACATATCGACGATTTGTTGGTAGATGTCATTGACGTACCCGGTAATGATGATGTCGAGGAAGACCTGGTTGACGATGAAGTCGAGGAAGACGTACCCGATAATGATGAAGTCGAGGAAGACGTGGTTGGCGACGAAACTGATAATGAAGAAGTCGTATCAGAATCCGAGGATAACTATGAAAATGATTATGATGGGTTTGACGACGTATTACATTTAAACTCAAGAAGTATATTTTATTTAATTAAATTAATTAACTGCATATTAATTATATTTTATTTTTGTATTTCAGTAGTACATTTATGGCTAGGCATAGTGGTAGCGGTCGGCGCGGTGGTGGTAGTGCAGGATCCTCTGACGGAACTCAGGGCGGGTCATCATCGTCAGGTAGTAGATTTTCTTAAATATTAATTTGTTTTGCTTACTATTTGTAGGTTATGTTTTGGGAATTGATTTATTAACTTTAATTATTCAATTTTACTTACAGATACTGCTCGACGACTTCCTTGAGGGACGAACCTCGAGTTATTTGGTCGCCCGCCAGCTGTTGCGCATATTGTCTGCGTAGATGTCGGCTCTGCGCAGTAAGTGTAAAATAGCGTTATGTTAAATTGAATTAATTTATTTTGTAAAACAATAGACATAACTTTGCGTTCTTTGTTTTGTTTTGTAGTATTATGGATCCTGTGGCTAAAGCCACTTTACACGCCATATGTCTGATACACCTCCCCATTGGCTGCATGCGATTTACGCAGTACACGCAGCATGATGCCTCCTTCATGGATACTGTGTTACGTGAATTTCGCGTAAGTTATTTTAAATAATTTAAACTGTATACGTACATACTACTTACACATTCAATTTAGTTTTTCTGATAAGTTAGTTCGTTTTCTTAGATTTATTTTAGATATGAGGAGGGCATCTCTCAAGCGACAAGCGACGGTGTTATTATTGCACATGTCGCGAAGAACTACACCGGCTGGTTGTACGAGATGAGACATAGGACTGCCCGGGCAGTTGTAGACCAGCCCGGGACTACTATTCGAGACCATCGGCCCCCTATTGTCTCAGATGCGGCATGAGAGGTCATGTGTACTCATTGGGATGCTGACGACTTCAAAAAAAAATCAGAACAAATGAAGAAAAATCGTAGCCAGCTCCGAGTAGTACATACTACGGGTTCACGGTCATTTGAAGAAGTAAAATCGGTATGTATATATTTAGTTTACTTTAATATTCTCATAAAAATATGTACTAAATAAATGATAAATTAAAATTTTATTTGTTAGGTCATGGGCGGTGAGTTGGGACGACCTCCCACCATGATCGAGTTCTGGGATAGAGCCCACACACCAAAGAAATGTAGTGTCACAGGCAGCTGCAGCTATATGGGTAAGAGTTTTTATAAAGTTATATAATAATTAGTATCATGTACTTAATTAAATGAGTCAATAAACTACCATATACATAATAAATTGCAAGACCGATTTCAGAGCCTTCGGGACGAGCGTGTAGCTGAGTTGCAGGCTGCTAGGAGAGATTCTACCATCCCTCCGTCCGATGTTAGCTTATCTAGGGATGAGGAGATGGCTCTTTGGGTCGCGTCTCAAGATCCCCCTAGTAGCACTACGAGCAGATATCGAGTGTTGGGGTTGCCGAGGGTGCCGGCATATATATTGACCGGAGGTATTTATTGTAGTATGTTGCTCGTTAATTCAAAATTTATATTGATATTTCATTTTTTTTTTGTGTTATATTTAATGTTGAAGGTTCTAGCCAGCGTTCGAGAGGACATGTTGGACTCATACGGGCGCTGGCTTGGACGACGCGTTGTTCCAGCGAGTTATGGCGGCGGTGTCGGAGACGTTTCATACGGATTCAATATTCCGTAGTCAGAGCCTACCTACCAGTGCTCGTCTTCACCAACTTCCTCAGGACGTTGCAGCAGGGGCCAATGTCGAGAGTAGAGGCATATCTCCAGAGCAGTTCGCCGCGATACGAGACGAGGTGATTCAGATGGTGACTACCCTGTTGTTGGAGGCTTTTGGCCCAATGCTGACTCAGCGCCCGACTGCATAGGTATTTTGTTCAATTTAATTGTATATTCTGTATGTTATGCAATAATTATTTAACTATGAATTTTTATCTCAAGTACGAACTAATGACTGATATTTGTAATTGTATTAACATGATGATAATTTCGAGCATGCTGGCGATGCCGATCGCGAGCAGGGGGGTGACAACGATGATTTTCATACACCACAGCAGAACCCTCGATCTCCGGGCGATGATTCTTTGTAGATTATAATTTAGTTGTAATTAATTTAACTTAATTGATTGTAATTCATCGTAATTTGGTTTAGTTTTGTAAAGTACGATAATTTATTTTATAATGTGTCGTCGTTTATATTTATATCAAGTGTGTGAACATAAAGAATGGATTGTAGTTGTGTTGTTGGGATAAAGCAGGTTTGTAGGTACAAAAAATGTGGTTTTAAAACCTGACATTGAAAAAAGCAAAAAGAACCTTTAAAAAAAAATCTTTTATTTCCGACGGAATTAGGTATTTACGACGGAAATTCCGTCGGAATTATTGCATTAATTTATTAATTTCCTAATTATTGGAAGGTCTATTACCGACGGAATAAATTTATTACGACGAAATTTCTGTCGAAATTAAGTACTTATATTCGACGGATGGGTTGATTTTCTGACGGAATTTCCGTCGAAGATAGAAATTAAAATGCCGACGGAATTATTTATTTTCGACGGAATTTATTCTGTCGGGCATATGATAATTACGACAAAAATTCCGACGGGAAAAATACGTCGGGGATTATTTATTTTCGACCGAATGTTCGACGAAATTAATTCCGACGCGGTTATTTTCGTCCGAATCATCGACCGAACTTTCCGTCGGGAATATTATAATGCCGACGGAATAGGTTTATTTCCGTCGGAATTGAGTCTTTTTCTTGTAGTGTATTCTTGCGCGCGTCCAAATTCGAGGATTCATACCATGTCAGATGAGTAAGATTTGTTTTCTTTAATCACTGTATATATTAAATTGTAGCGAACAAAACATAATCAATATCAAGAAATTGACTAACGTAAAGTAATTCAATAGTCTCAAAACTAAAAACAAAAAAGATAATGAGTTGAAGGGAAGATGACACAAACACCAAACATAACATTAAATAAAGAAACCAACTTACACCGAAAAATATTCCACTCTTAAGCAGACTCATGTTGATCATTACAATGGTGAACTGATAGTGAAGAATATAATAAACCTTTTTAAAATGATGGTTCTAAGAGAAAGAATAAACCCAGCAATTTTTTTCTTATTTCTCTAAATTTATGGCTATTATTTTGATCGTCATATACCCAGCAAGTCAGCAACTCATATGAAATGTTCTGTTGTAGTTTATAAATGATATTTTACGTGTCCAACTTTCACGGCCCCTTCCTCTTCTTGAAAAACTCATTCTCCCATTTACCCTTATTACACTCCACTATAAATTTTCACAATACAAAAAACCAAAGATAATATGAAAGTTACCATTTTTCGCCAAACGCTATACTTTGTTAAATCTGACAACATTAGCTAAGGACACATAAAAAGATCATAAATTAGGAGTTAAACAAACAAAAGATGCTATAAATTTTAGTAATTAAAGTATGCTATATACTTGATTTGGTATGTCAATAGAGCAAATAAATAAGATACTAGGATGGGTAAAGAAAAAGTGCACCATAGACCACTGTGAGCTCCCGGTTGTCGTTTGTTGCACCTGAAGATGAATACTGAGATAGATCAATCTTAGCAATTTTTTATGCTATTATCGTATGGTTCTTCAGAACAAAAAGGAAGCCAATTAAACAAATGGACATCAAAAGACTATAAAATATCACTAAGCAATTCATGACTTATAAAGAGTAACTGAGCTATAGTTATTTTAAATGTCCATATCTGCAAACCTGGCAAACCAAGGAAAACTAAAAATCCTCATCTCTATAAAAATCTTCCCTTTTTTACTTCAATATTTATAACTCATTTAATCCCATTTTTACTTTTTTTTTTTTTTTTTTTTTTGCGAAAGGCCAAAAATTTTATTACTGAATAAAACCCACTCCAAAAGTCAGGGATTTAGGCCATCACATGTACATACTAAAACATTTCTGATAAACTCAAATAGAACTTCAACTCTAGCAATCGAGATAACATAACTCAATAAACCAATGTATAGACTGAAATGACTGTTAAACACTTCAAACACTGTTTACACTTCTCACACTCAATTTTCTTTCTTTATGTTGTGATTGTTGTCTACATACCTGCTCCTCAAACTAACAACTATCAATTGAAATCAAACTCACTTATCACAACAATAGAAAGCATAAATAAAGGCATCCATGTTGATCCGTGAGCTCTATATATCCAACAAAGCAGTGCGTAGAACCTATACGAAAATGTTGAACATTGAGGCACTAAATTTTCTGCGAGTTTCTATTAAGTTTTGCCCAACAAACATCTAGATTTACATATTTGTACCCTGCTGCATCAAGTCTGATTGATGCCATTGCGCCTATTATTTATCAGATAATTTGCTCGTCAATGACTCATTGAAAGTGATTCCAACTATTCCATCTTTATACTCTAATACACACCAAATCTGAAATAATACCTAAACATTCTTAATATTTTTGTAAAATCTCCCCTTGCTGCCCTTTCATAAAAAATCTGCAACCTGAAAATCCCAATATATAATGTTATTCCCATTCACAAGACAATAAACAACCATTAAGAAAAACACTTTTGAAAAAAGCTGCTGAAAAAATAATCTTCCAGAGACTGCCTCATATTTATGTAAAAATTAAAATTGCCTTGCTATTTAAAGTTTCACTCTTTTATGCGTCTCAGTGTGTGAGGATCAAATATAAGATAATTTCACCCCAAAAGAACAACTTCTTTATTCGTTTTGCGAGTAACATGTCAAATTTTTAATTTTTTACCAACAAAAAAATCAGTAATTACAGAGAGCATAATGAAGACAACGTACACATTGCAAATTGGCACGGAATTGATTAATCCAGTAGTGACGAAGGGAAGAGCAACCCAACAACGAGAATTGGAGACACGATCGAAAAATAGTAGTTGCTGGAGAGAGAGGCATTTGCCATTTGCTATTGGCGCTAGAAAATTGTGTTTCGCGAAATACAGAGAAAGAGAGATACCAAACGAATTTGAGAAAATAGATAGATACCAAACAAATTTGAGAAAATTGATAGATACAAAGACGAATTTGAGGGGCTTTGGGTTTAGGACTTTTGAGTTAGTAGAGATGAAAATGAAGACGGACATTAATACCTTGACTCCTCAAAATCCCGAACAACCTTGCAGCCCCTCAGATTCCAAATAACTCTTTTCATATCAAAGTAATAACGCGACAATACAAATTCAACGAACAAGGAAAATAAATATGCTTGGAGAATAGAGTCGATTGAAGGTGGAAGGGCATTGAAAGAGAAGAGAAATTGAAAGCAAACTCGGTGAATTTTGGTGAATTAACCCATGACTAACGAAATTGACTCAGAATAATTAAATTTAGGACCGCCTCTTGCGTTATTATTGATTACTATTGATGTCGACGACTTGCTTAATTTTATACGGTTTAACCACATTTAAGTACAATTTGACTTCATTAAAAAAAAGTATTTAAGCCCTAATATAATTAACCCGAATTAACACATAAAATATATAAAATTATAAATGAAAAAAATCAATGAAATCTTAAAAATGTCAAGCCAAAACTTGTTTATCTTTAAACCCACTAATAAACAGCTCCTCGTTACCAATCCCACCACTGAAATATTCACTGGGCATAGCTCTATCCTCATCAGTTCCAGTAATTTAATTTTACTCTCAGAACCCTTAGGTACCCCTAACTTCCAATGAAATTCGTACATGAAATTACCATCAACAATCCTATGACTCTCTACCTTCAAAGACCGAACCACCCCATTACCGCCTTAACCACTGGAGGGCTGACACCCACCACCGGCTCCCTTCTTACACCCTGTTGGTTCCTACGCTTAGTAATAAACCCATCAACCATTTCACGCAACTCACCTAGATTATAAAATACCAGCAAAACCTGATGGGAAAGCTCCTCCAACTAAAGTTATTCCTCACAAATTAAATAACAATCTACGCCAAACAAATAATGCAATTTTACTAAATAAATAAACACTTTAAAAAATAAGCCAAACATAATAGACCAAATTTACATGGAAAACCCTCTAAAACTAAGAGGTAAATACCAAGGGTCGAACTCCGAAAATTCCACTATAATCAACTATGAGTACAAATTGTCCTTCAAAGTTTTAACACAAAAACCTTTAAATATTACTAAATTGAGAAAATACAAAAATATCTTAATTTGTGTGAAAACTTAAATTACCTCACCACCCAAAAACCTCCGAATTAGTTAAGTCTACAAACAATTAAGTGATCCGAATAGATGGCTGATAAATGGGTTTTATACTTATGTATTAATTATCTTTTAGCTTAAAATTTTGTGAGTTCTTAAGTGTTCTATATTAATTTTAAGTGTTTTATGCGTTTTGACATTGTTTTATAGGAATTGGAGTAAAGGCTTAGTGGATCAAAGTTTGGAGTTGTTATGCTTGCATTTTTAGCTTGTCAATTACGTAATAGTTACTTCAGGCCAATTTTGACCTTGATCCAGCCAGAATTTTTCAAAGCAGATTAGAAGCAATTCAAAGAGAGGAAAAATGGAAAAGGTCGGTGAGGTCATACCTATGTGGTGATGAATTTAACTCTATTCTTGCTGATGAGGATTCGGCTTCTGTAAGGAGGTCCAAGATCGCTGAATATATGCAACTTGAATTTAGTTATGTCTTTGCAGAGGAGGATTATACTTCGATTAGAAGCTCTGAAGCTACCATTACTCAACCTATATTACTGGATTAGATTGACTAGGAGTTGTTGTTAGCATAGAAAATAAAGAAGAAATACAAGAAAAAAAGTAGAATTCAGCCTTTATACTTATTTTGCAAAGATGTTGTAGTCACTATCATCCAGTCAGCATTTAGAAGCTTTCTAGTCAATTCAATCATTCAGAAATATAACTAGATTTAATTTGATTCACTCAATCTGATTTAGCTCATTTTGTTACTTTCATAATATATTGGAAAATTTTGAAACACTAAGTCTACAACTACCTTGGACAAGTATTAGTGAGTTTCCAATCAGTCAACAAATACACTGATAGAAAACATAGACAAAACTTATAAGCTAAAATATGGTGAAAAGTTACAGAAACCAGAAAGCTAACTAAATCGAAATTGACCATTCAGAACCATTGAAACCAAACTAGCTATCCATGTGAACATTTTTGGACCAATCATATGAAAGGATGATGCAGACATGATGTCACCTTGATGACATCACTACCCTAACGTGAAATTAGTGATATTTTATTTTTCTATAAATACCAAGTCATTCCTTGACATTTCTCTCATCATTTTTCAAGCACTTTCAAGAACAAAACACTCTATAGTTATATTCTGAGAGTTATTGTGAGATAAAAATATATTTCAAGTATCGAAACTCTATGCATTTTTTGCTAAAGCAAGCACTACAAGAGGTATACTCTAGTAGTTATTATGTTCATTTTCTTCTTGTATTTAGTAAAAATATACTTTTACAAACAGTTATAATACTCATATTATTTTTTATATATAATGTCCGATTTATTTCAATTGGAAAGTCCAAAAGATAAAAAACACTCGAAGTTATTATGTCTATTTTTCTTCAGGTATTTCTTACAAATATACTTTTACAAATAGTTATAATGCTCAAATTTTTTCAAATATAGTAGAATAAATCACTTTTATAAACAGTTATAATACTCAAATTATTTAATCTATATTAGAAGAAATCACTTTTATAAGCAGTTATAATGCCCAAAATAAAAACTTAAATATTAAATTCTTGTAAGTTAAAATTTAACTAGCTTATATAAACTTATAATTATGTTGGATTTACGAAGAACGTTACGCCTTAATATTTATCTGTAAAAGATACACCAAGGCAAGTCTTCTACCCTAAATCTATGTTTACAAGTTTTTACTTGATTTATGCATTTTGTGCAACAACGTGTTATAAATACTTGAAATGAGAGTTATTGTTATTAGTTTCGGCATAACTTGATAAATGAATGATTATTCGTGAAACATCGAACTGTGATTCTTTATTAATCTTTTAGTCAAACCAAATTATTTTTGTTGTCTGCTTCAGCCATGCCTCCACTTTAAGTGGATCAGGCTTCCCGAGGAATTCAGGTAGTCCCAACCCTTTAAATTATTTGACAGTGACCATCTTCGAATTACCAACATTTCTACCGTTATTGTTAACCGGATTTCCTCTTGCCTGATTCTGCATGAACTGTATGAAATTCCTAAAGAATCCATCGTTCATCATGTTATCAGGAATATTATTTCCTGAGTTAACAGGAGGATTGTTTGTGGCCTCTTGATTCTCGGCTACATTCGCTTCGGGCATTCCATAGTTAACTACCTGATTTCCAAATGTCATACTAAACTGTTGTCATAAAGTAAATGTTAGTTAAACAAACTGACTCATCACTTCATTTCCCCACATTCAAATCAACTCATTAGATAAAAAATTTAATTTATGTAAGACACGCTAGTGACGTAATCTATTCGTCTCTCTCCTCCTACTTCTACCCCAAATCTCCATTAAAGATCATATCCCTAAGCTCTGATGCCAACTGTGACACCCCCAAATCTGGGCCCACACAGCCCAAACTTGAGTTCTCAAAAGACTACAACAAAATTATTACAACGTTTAACAATACAGTGTATAATAATACACAACTAAGTCTTCACTATTATTGCTACACTATTTTACAACACGTGAAGACTACGATAGTTATCCCTCTGACTCTCACTCCATCCCCCGGCTAGACCCAGCTACGTTCTCATCTCCTGTTGAAAAACAATGGAACAAAAAGAAAGGGTGAGCTCAAATAGCCCAGTAAAGAATATCATGACTAAGATAATGACGAAGAAATTATCGTTAGCCTTCAACAATTGAGTTCTTGATAGAATACAATAGACTACAAGGTTTATATCAAAAACTGCAGTTAAATTCTTGAACAACGTTCAGATCAATAATCGCAGCGGAATGAACAATCTATTAGAAGAATAATGCAGACTATAATGTCCACTCGCTTCTCTTTTTCAGAAAAATATCATCAACTTTTATCATTTGAAATACCATTAGTCATAATAATACAAATTCACAGTTCCTGGTCATAATAATGTAAATCAATAGTTCATCTTTGCACTACGGGCCAAAGATATTCAATATAATACCAACAATCATGATTATACCAGTATTCAGCCTTTGGTCATAATCATACCAAACAACAGTTCATCTTTGCACTACGGACCAAAGAGAACTTTCACCACGTGTCATAAAAGACACCGACAGATGTATCACCTTTAACCTATTATATTGCCTTTAACCTATCATCTGTTCAACAATTATATCGCATCTGTGCCTCCGGCCACAGATATTCACAACAGCTTGATTTTTGATAATTAGTACAAATAAAAGTGATACAAATGATGAACAAAAGAAACAGGATAAACAATAAGTAACGAAAGTTTACTTTGTGCAGATTTAAATAATGTCCAAATTGTTAACATGATGTGGAGTAAAATTCAAAAATGATATTCAAGATCCACAATTCAGAATAACAGTTACAGTTCAATAGAAATATTTAGAAAAATAGGAAGGTTCAATTGAAATGATATTAGATGAAGCACAAACTATTAAGGAACATATAATTATTTCAAGAACTTTACCAAATAGTACTTACCATAGTAAGTTAAGAGTATGAAAGAATGATACCCCTTACCGTAATAAGTTTGAATAATGGAAGATGAAAAAGATGGTATCCCTTACGAGTATAAAGGAAAATAATATCACTTACGAATATGAAAGAAAATGATATTACAAACGAATATGGAATAAAAGTGTCATGCGATAATTCGTGTAGACAAATTATTTCCACAAGAGACAAATAAGAAATGAATACAAAGAGTAATTCACCAAACATGCGGTAATCCGTGTAGTCAGGTTATTCTCAGAGATTAATAAGGAATGAATACGAAAGGTTATTTACCAATATGCGGTAATCCACGTCGTAAGGTTATTCCCACAATTTAATAAAAATTGAATACGAAGAGTTATTCACCAAACATGCGGTAATCCGCGCAATAAGGTTATTCTCAGAGATTAATAAGGAATGAATACGAAAGGTTATTCAACAACAGGAGGTAATCCGCGTCGTAAGGTTATTCCCACAATTTAATACATGAAAATAAATGACACATCTTATGAGTAAGAGAGAAACGATATTATTTTCGAGAATTAAAGAATGATAATCCCTTACCGTAGTAAGTTTAATAGTGGAAGATGAAAAAGATGGAATCTCTTACCTTAACACGTAACTAGATATTGATTTAAATGAGGTTAATTAACTTGAATAGTACTTGTATACTTATAGATCTTCACAAATACTCAAGATGACTTAAGCACACTTAGAGATAACTTACATAAAGAAGTATTTAGAGAGTGAAAGAAAGAATGAGCAAGAAAGTTTATGAAAAATTCTTAAATTAAAGCCTCTATTTATATCCAAAAATCTTATCATAACCAAGATTTCCTAATTTAATCCGAACCGTTCATTTCAAGATAATGTTTAATCCATACCATTTATTTCATCTTTTAAGATTTCTTTAATTTAAACCATTCATTTAAAGATCATCTTTAATTTACACCATCCATTTCAAATTCTATATTATCTTTAATCTATACCATTCATTTCATCTTTTAAGATTTCCTTAACCTAAACCATTCATTTAAATATCATCTTCAATCTACACCGTTCTTTTGAAATTCTATAATTATTACATTATCTTTAATATATACCATTCATTTCATCTTTATATCACCTAACTTTATATCATTTATTATAATAAAAATAAATAACTTTATCAATTCAATTATTCAACAATAATTCACACTTATTCATTATTATGACTAATTGTTATAAATACAGTGTAGTTGACTCTTTGAGTTAGATATCAAGTCAATTAATAATGAAATACAAATGTTTAATTAACATCATAATAGAGATAACAATAATGCAGAAAGTATGTATAAGAAAGAATACGTTACTATGTAATGATAATTATTGATTCAATAATGTGAATTACTGTGCATATGCTACTGTGACAATTATCAGTTAATAATATGAATTATTGTGCATGTGACAATAAAGTCAAATATTGTACGATAACTACTTTATCAGTTTAATAATACGAAACAATGTGCAATGTCGTGTGCTACTGTGCAATACCGTGTGCTACTGTGAAATACCGTATGTTACTTGTAATACTGTATATTACTATTCTTTTACCACCGGATATTTTAACAATTAAAAGTGATAGTACCATTGACCATTTAAAAATTGTTTATGTCGTTTTTTATATCCGACAATTATTCGTTGTGGGGTCCACCAATGATTGGTTCGTACGGCGCTGTCGTACGAATATTCCCCAACCAAACAAATATTGTCCGACATAATATAATTTACACATAACATCCTTAACTTTTAACTTTATCAATTTAACCACTTACTGTTTCAGGAAAAATATATATGAAGAAAAATTAAATTTTGTATTTCATAAAATTCGGGGTCTTACAAATTATCACTCAATTTTGTTATGTTAAAACAATTGTAACATCTTTTTTGAGCTATGATTCATTTAAATTCATATCGGTGTGAGTTCACTTATATGTTATGTGTTTAGACTTGTTGAGCTTTTGTATGCTCACCTTTGCGAATAAAACCTTATTTGCAAATAAACCCTAGAGTTCTGACTCGAAGAAGAAAGGAAAGAAAAAATGCATAAACTAGTTTACATGTTCTACTAATTGATTGTAATTTTGTTATAGTCTTAATGACTTTTATAATATGAACAAACAAACCATATAACCGAATCTTATATCACTATTATCATATTTTATCACATATTCTTTTCATGTCTTTACTTTGATTAAACTTATAACTGTTAAACATTAATATAGTATTGATAAAGAACTATGTATCTGAATGAGGATATTGAATAACATTATGAGTGTTGTGAGAACAAAGATTTAGCACATATGAAGAAACCAAATTCATCGTAAGGTTCCTCTGTTATAAGTATAAGTGTGTTATTAATATTGTGAACTTCGGATAGATAAAAAATATCAATATGAAGAGATGTATTTATAAAATTATGTGTCTAAGTGAGGGTATTGAATGATATTGAGAGTTCTATAAGTACTGAGGTTACACTAATGAGAGCCGGTAAGATGCCAAAATTATCAGAATGTGCCCTTCAGTTTCAAGAATAATCTTATCATTAATACTGTGAATCTTGGATATGTAAAGTTATAGAATATCAAAATCTTAAGGTTAAAATGGTATCTTTATAAATGTTAAAATGACATCTTTATAAAGTTATGTGTCTAAGTGAGGGTTTTGAATAATATTATGAGTTCTATAAATACCGAAGTTACACTAATGAGAGTCGGTAAGATGCCAAAATTATCGGAATGTGCCCCTCAGTTTCAAGAACAATCTTATCATTAATATTGTGAATCTTGGATATGTAAAGTTATAGAATATCTAAATCTTAAGGTTAAAATGGTAAAACTAAGTATTAAGTCCCTTGTATCGATTACAAATACTTAGTATGAAATGATAAAAGATCTTTGATAATTAAGATAATAACTTTGTTTATGAAACTGTTAGATTGAATGTGAGTGTCGATAATATGGACTAATCATATTATTGTTGATACTCTGAATTTTATTTTTGATAAGATTTATGAATAAGGAAATATTTATAAACTTAACGTACGATTTAACATTTATAGAGCACTAAATCAGCTATTGTTAGTATAGTGATTTGGGGGCGTCACAAAAGACATGATAACCTTGTATTATATGCATGTTATATGTTTGTTAATATGCCAAGGAGAATCAATTTTGTGCTAAATGGTTACCAAGTGTTATGGTATGTAAGCTTTAAATTTTAAGTCAAGTATAGGGTTAAATGATGAACTCAAAGCATGAATGTGGTTGGTGTTATGATTATCATAAATGAAAATGTTTTCAACTCTTTGAAATCCAGTGGTTAACCCATTTGGGATAAATGAGAAATGGTTGTTAAGAGATATTAAGTCGAACGTTTATAAAACCTTGCAAGGGGCTGTTCACTAAATGTGTTTGGTTAAATGATATATGCTTAGGTGTTATGTTTACTGCCATGAAGGAAAAAATAATAGAGAAAATAAGTCTAAGGTGAGGGTACTATGTTTGGTGTTCCATGACTAAGTGGGGGAAAGATAATGAATTATTTTTTAAAGTAATAAATGTTAGGTGTTTTAAGATGAGAAATGGATTTATTAAAATAATCAAGTACGGTTTTGTGTCAAGATGAGTGGTGTTTTCATGAAAGAATGAAGATAAAACCATGTTTGAATAAAACTTAAAAGACAAGGTTAGTGGATTGGAAGTTACTTGGTAAGGTAATTTAAAGTCCTTTCATTTTGGGAAAAACCTATGTATTTTAAGACTGATGTAAGCTAGAAATTGTGGAGGTGTATAAATGTTATATGTGGAAGGTTATGGCAGGTAGGCTGTTAAAGAAAGAAACACTAGTACAAAATAATAAATATATAACACCTAAAAAATGTTGTAATTTTTTTCCCAGAAACGTCGAGGTTAAGGGTGTCATCTATTTGACACATTTATACAACGTTTTAAAAACGTTGTAGTTAATCATGTAATACAACGTTTTTTTAACTAAAAAACATTTTAAATTTGTTTTAAATAAATATTAAGATGCTTGAAAACGTTGTAGATGGTATGATTCCACAACGTTTTCTGGTTTAAAATGTTGTAGTTTGATACATCATACAACCTTTAGACTAATTTATACAACGTTTATAAGATGTCATCTATTGTAATACATTTAAACAACGTTTTGAAAATGTTGTAGTTTAACTTAAAAATGTTGTAACATATCTTTGTTGATACATTACACAACGTTTAGGCTCATTTATATAACGTTTAAAAGGTGTCATCTATTTGGCATATTTCTGGTTTAAAATGTTGTAGTTTGTTATATCATACAACATTTAAACAAATTTATACAACATTTATAAAGTGTCATCTATTTTGCACATTTAAACAACATTTTTAAACTGTTGTAGTTTAACTGAAAAATGTTGTAATACATGTTATAACAATTATTTTTAGATCACTACCTTAGCAAGAAACAACCTTTACTTTGTAAAAAACGTTGTAGCTTTGGTGCACATACAACATTTTTCAGAAGAAAAAAAATAGTTGTAGTTCACCCATATTTGAAAATACATACACAGTAGTGGTGCACCTACAATGTTGTACTTGTAAAATTGCTAATATTAATGCAATGATATATAGCTAAAAAAACTCTAAATTCTCATTTAAAGCCAAAATATATCAACCATTCTCAATTTCAAAATACATCCAATAATACCATACGTTTGCAGTTTCAAATTACTACATCCACAAAATATACCAAACTAACTGTGGTGCACTACTACCTAATCATGTGTAAAAAAGTCTTCTCCCAAAATACATTCAACTAAACCTATACATCCACCGTTAACTCCCAAAATACATTCATCTAAACCTGTACATCAACTGTTAACTTGAGGCTTACATGTAGCTGCTCACATAAGCTGCCCACTCACCCCGTACTTCGTCAATTTGTTCTTGTGTGTACGTTAATCCATTTGCCTTATCCCACTGAAATAAAATAACAAAAAGTTTAGTCTCCCACTGTAGACTAATTGGCTAAGTTTAGTACAAATTAGAATGTTAGTAAACCACAGCAGACCTATAAACAAAACCACAATCGACCCAAAATTGCAAACCACTATCATAAAACTGCATCTCAAAGTCGATTCAGCCATCATCATGGTTTGAACAACTAAAGGAGACAAAACAGATAAAGCAACAGTAGATATCCAATATAGCAGAACAAGCTGTTAACAAACTAACAAAACAAAAATAACTAAGACAGCCATAACAGTAGCAAAGGAATCAGCCAAGCCAAAATAGGTATATAACACCAAACAGATAATCTCATGGGCATCGGATTCAACTACATCACTAAATTTGCTTTCCCGTAAAAAATAATACAAATGTAATTTGGCTATTAAGTGAAGTTTATAGAAAACTTTCTATTTGACCAATAAAGATTTAAAAATAAATTATGCAAAAAATAAAGCTTAAAAAAAAATAACTAACCTTGGTTACAAAGTCCAAACTATCATCCTCAACTATCTCCTTCATAAAGCGCATCACAAAATACCCGCACTCCTTGTGTATTGGTTGTACAGGAGTTCCACAATTAGTAATTATGTCATGATAAATCAACAAAAATAACAAATGTCCATAAATAAACATCTTATGCTAATTAAATATATATATACATATAATCTAACATACCACCAAGATTATCTATTGTGGTGATTTTTGTATTTGATTATTGCTTTGCCCATTGTGAGCTTTAATAGCACTTCATGAGCAAGAGGGTGACACATATAACATCATGCACATAAAATCAGAGACACGATTTATTAGAAGAAATTTTATTGTAAAACTTTCCAATTGAACTACATTAAAAACAAAGTAATTTGGAATAACATACGTGTTCACAACTTGTTTCCACTCCTCATCGATTCTACGGTACTTGAGGGAATCCATGAAGTACACATTATTACTTTCCAGATTGACAATGGTCAACACCCAATGATATCTATACAAAAATCAGCCCCAAAAATATTTGTATAGTCAAACCAAAAAGTTTTTTTATAATCAAGAGTTTTAATATAAAAAAAATGTAAAGAACTTTACCATTCCAGATCGAAATAAATATAATAAGTACTAACCCGGAGTTGTAAGGTATCAGAAAAACTGTGCCAGGATGTGCTCTTGAAAACTGAGATGCTATGTAACATGTTTTTTTGAGAAAAACTTCCACAACCTTTAGCACCAACTCGAGCAGGATCTACAAAAGTAATCATCCTTAACATATTTGTCTTCTTCAACACTAGAAAGCTGCATTGTCTTTGCCACTAGATGCATTCCACTATTTTGAACAGCTCGCACATCATCACGTGACTTGGTGTTAAAGTGCAGCCAATTAACAATGTAGCTTTTATACTTTAGTACTTCCATACACAGTCCATCCGAAAGCCACCGCAAAGTCTCCATTATGTCATTGGATGTTTGTGTAAGTTCATGTGCAACCTGAATCCAAAATAATATAAATCAAGAAACAAGCAAGAGCAACCAACAAATATTTACAAAGATAAACACAATTTTACCCTTTTGCGAAACCAACCAATGAATGTGCGATTATGTTTATCTTGTAACCACTTTATTCTTTTTTTGAATCTCGGATAAGTATTTCTCAGATGTATCATATGTTCACTACATGAAATAGAAGACAATCAGATTTTAGTGGTTGAATTATAAGACAGAATTCTTCTATCTTATAAAGAAAAACGTTTAAATTACCTGATATATGGTTCAAATTCATCCGTGTTGTCTAATACACAACGATGTGCTTAGTCTAACATGTCACGCTCCATAGATTCTACTGTAACACCAGCTAAGGGTTGTGTACAACCCATATTTCGCCTCAATGGGATCCCAATAGTACTAACATCAGATAAATATTCCTCGCAAAACTCTGATGCTTCTTCACCAATATAACATTCAGCCATGCAACCTTCAGGCCGATTACGATTACGTACATACCTTTTTAATACTTTCATGAATCTTTCAAATGGATACATTCATCTAAAGTAAACTGGTCCACATAATCAAACTTCTCTAACAAGATGCACCACGACATGAATCATGATATCAAAGAATGATGGTGGAAAATACTTCTCAAGCAAACACAAGGTTACCACTACGCCAGCTTGCATTTTATTTAGTTTTGAAATGTCGATGACTTTGTCGCATATCTCATTAAAGAAAAAACATAATTTGATTATTGCATACCTCACCGGTTTTTCCAGCACCGTACGTAAGGTAACAGGGAGCAATTGTTGCTTTAAGGTATGACAGTCATGAGACTTAAGCCCATAGATTTTTAGGTCTTGCAATGATACAAGAGTTTTGACATTAGAAGCGTAACCTTCTGGGACTTTCATGCCATATAGAGAATTACATACAACTCTTTTCTCTACCCTCGATAGATTCCAAGTACTTGGAGGCAAACGTGTCCTTTTTCCCCCAAAATTTAGTTGCAAATAAGTCTTAACCCCCTTTTCTAAGAGGTTTAACCGAGCTGCAACCCCATCTTTGTTTTTCCCCGGAATCTCCAATAATGTACCAATGATGCTATCACATACATTTTTCTCAATATGCATAACATCAAGACAATGCCTAATTATATGAAGAAACTTCCAATACTTTAGTTCAAAAAAGATTGACTTCTTCTTCCAACAAGGTTTGTTATCCTTGTCATCAACACCATGAGTCAAAGCATCAACCTTTCTAAATACTTCCTCTCCCGTTAGTGGCACAAGATGTGGTCTAAATTTTTGTTCTCCATTAAATGTTACTCGCTGCTTCCGAAATGAATGATCTTGAGGCAAGAATCTTCGGTGGCCAATGTAACAAACATTATTACTATGTGCCAACTTATGGCTAGGTGTATCCTCGCCACATATAGGACATGCTTTATAACCTTTTACAACACATCCATATAAGTTCCCATAGGCAGAAAAGTCGCTGATAGTCCATATTAATTGTGCTTTGAGCATGAAGTATTCTCCTCTAAATGCATCATACACCCCTGGAACCTCTCATAAACACTTTAAATCATCAATCAATGGTTCCAAGTAGACATCTATATCATTACCGGCTTATTTAGGACCCGAGATCAATAAAGTCAACAACATGAACTTTCTTTTCATACATAACCAAGGCAGAAAATTATAAATAATCATTATAACAGGCCAACAACTGTATCTACTACTAAGAGAACCATGATGATTGATCCCATTAGCTGAAAGAACAAGTCTAAGGCTTCTAGGGACTTTACCAAACTCCGACCACTTATCATCCACTAGCTTCCAAGATGGTGAATCTGATGGATGACGCATATGACCATCGCTCATTTTATTATTAGCATGCCAAGTCAAACTCTCAGATGTCCTGCTAGATTTAAACATACATTTAAACCTCGAGATGGGAGGAAAGTACCATAACACCTTCGCAGGTACCCCTTCTCTTACATGTTCATTCTTATCCATCTTCCATCTTGAGAGACAACATTTTGGGCAATTAGTTGCCTGGTCAAATTCCTTTCTATACAAGATGCAGTGATTAGGGTAAGCATGTATTTTCTCATAATCCATCCCTAAGGCATGTAAAGTCTTCTTTGCCTCGTACAAGGAGCAAGGTAATTGGTTACCTTCTGGTAGAAGTTCAGTCAGAAAAATCAAGTGCTATATAAAACCAACATCATTCAACCCACGCTTTGCTTTTAAATTGTAGAGTCTAACAAGTGCAGTTAACTTACTAAATTTACAACCACGGTACAAGGGCTCATCTCCATCCCCAATCACATTAAGAAACTCACACGGATCATTTGAGAAATCACCAAAAGCATTATCTTCCATATCTACTATTTCAGAGACAAAGCCTTGTTCAGTAGTGCCTACAAAAGGTTCATTTGCATCTGTATCTGACATATTAGGTTCTCCATGCCATATCCAAGTTTGATAACTAGTATCAACACCATTAAAATACAAGTGATCCATTATAATTTCAACACCGAATTTTAAAATGTTTCCACATTTTACACAAAGGCAATGAATAAGATTTACATTTCTCGCATTCTCTACCGCAAACCTCAAGAATTCATCAACGCCTAGTTCATACTCTCGTGACCTTCCATCAGTACACATCCATGACTTATTCATCTTAAAAAAATAAAACATGTCATGTAGAGTCCAATACTAAATATAAAACACTAAATAAGCACTCAGTTAATAATCAATTGGCTAAACTCGATAATCATGAATAAGAAATGCCTTAATTCACTCTTTGTGAAAAAACAGTCATCTTTATGCGGTTGCTAACTTGCCATAAAAAATAATCCAGCATTCTAAGTATTAACATGCCTAGCTGTATAAAATGTCAAAACATTATGCTGATGACTTTTCACAAACCTTACAAGTTATATATATCAATATCCTTATGAGAAATACTTGAATTGAACTTAATAATTAAGTTTATTACTCCTATTTTACAACTTAAAGTAGAATTAATGTGAGGTATAATGTGGATATTGCGTGTGTATATCATTGCTTTGCTCTAGTTTACTTGCACATAAATAAGAAAATAAAATGAAATCAAGTAAAGACAAAAAATCCCATTTTAAACAGGACAAAATATAAAAAGCTAAGTATCATTATTAGTACAATACAAGATAAATACATTCAGCCAAAAACTGTAACCCCTTGAAACCTAAAAAAGAGAACTGCTTATTGAAGTAAAAATTGAATCAAAGCAACGTACGAAATAATTCAACAGCTCAACGAATAGGAAGACAGCTCATCACTCCTAGACATTTAAACAAACACTTTGTAAGAAACATTCGAAAACACAAATAACTTTGTGCAAAACCCCCGTCAAAGCCATCTCAACTTTAAAGGATGAAATAGAAAAACAAAAAAATAAGAATGAAGAAGAAGCAAATTGGTTACCTTAGTCGATACTGAAAGTGAGACGATAACCACGTACACATATAGTAGATATATATGGCCAAAATTAGTAGCTGAGGAAGAAAAAGAAGAAGATTACAAGATGATTAAAATGGATCATGGAAAAATTAAAACCCTAACTTTTATTTTCATACCTGAGCGAAAATCTGGGGTAGAGGTAACAACTAGCATTCCATTGCCCATAGTTTCGTGATTTCGAATCTAGATTAAGCGAGAAGGGGAGAGAACTAAGTTAAAGATGAGTGAGGTAGATGAGTTCGATCGGGGACGAGAGAGAGCTGCTTCATTTGTGAGGATGAGATGAGTGAGGTAAATGATTTCTTTAATTTGGATCGGGGAAGTTTTCCTTTAATTGTTATGAAATTTGTTCATTTAATAATCAGAAACTATATATGCTTCGTGTTTTAATTTCAAGTTTTCACTTTCGCGCGGTTTTTTCAAGCTCCGTGTTTTTTAAATAGACAACGTTTTCCCTTAAGAAAACATTATAACTTTAAAACCAAATATTGTCCCTTATAAATACATAACGTTTTTGCATATGTATCTATAACGTTTTTTGAAAAAATGTTGTGAAAAAAAAAACACCACAATGTTTTTTATAAAAACCTTGTTGTTTAAGTGTTATATTCTTACTTTTTTGTAGTAGTGAAAGGAGCTCTCCAGCAGAAACAAAAATGTTTTTTTTTTTAATAATCAAGTCTAAGTAATCCCACTATGATGATATATATAATTACAACATTTTAAGACCCAATTTGAATTAAATGAACTGGATGAAGGTATAATTAATAAGTATGCAAATTTGGATTTCAATTTTTTTTTAAGGAATTAGTCCAATAAACTAATTAGCTTAAAAATGAATAAAAACTTGAATGATATGTACATGAATGTTAATGGGGTATGTGATATGATATGCTAGATTCTAAACGGATATTAGTATATGAAACTGGTACATGATATGAATCAAATGGGATAAGATAAAAGTTGTATTGATAGCTAATGTATGAATAAACAACGAATGCTACATGCCTAAGTGAGCTATACCAGAACCTCTGATGTCTCGTACTTAACTGAAAACATTTATTTAAATCAAGAATGAGCACGACGGCTCAGCAAGTTTAATAGTTATCACATAACACAAAATTCATGTTTTTCATACATACTTAACATTATATCTATATATCACAGTTATATGCATACTAGACATTTAGAACATAATACATTATTCATATTGTTATGCTTTTCACATTCACCAATTATACAGTTCAAGAAGAATAGTTAAACTTAATTTAACAGTTCATAACACATTATGACATAAAAACACATTACACATATTTGCACATAAAAACATTTCACAGATAGGAACAAATTTTTAAAAACTTATCTTCATCAACATTTTACCAATACGCTAACCTTTGGCGTTCTTTGCACAACCTACACCGTATGCGAGATCAATAATACACAAGTTCAATCAATACATGGCCTCAATATTAAAAACCTATTTTAATTATGACTTAACTTTAACTTATCGATCCTTGTATCACCTTTATGTACCTTGATACAGGTTTCCAATGAATTACTTATAACTCTTAACCAATTGCATATTTAGCTTTACATTAATCCTTGAACTAGTTTGTCGCATTAATAATTTACCTTTATGTATGCAACACTTTACAACATATCATATCGATCAAGTCTTATTTCCCTTGGTTTACTTAAATTATGCTATATAATCCCAAGTTAATAATTTCCTTTAACTTTTCTTAAGTTAGTGCATTTATACCAATATTGGATTTCTCTAAGTTCAGTGCATCATCACCTTGTTAGTCATTTAATACATCAATAAGATTACATATCACAGTTATAACATGAAAAGTTACATCATAGATCACACAAGTTGAAAATCTATATTTTTGCAAATTTTGGTTTTTTCCAACTTTTCTGGAAAAAAAAATTCAGGCTACTTTAAAGAATTTTAATTTCATTTCTATTAGTTCAAATGCTATCTTTCTTGGACAAAAAATTATTCTTTACTACATAGTATTTTACAAAAATATAACTTTCATAAAAACATCTTGTTAAGGACTTAGAATTACAGCTTGAAAAACTCTGTTCAACACAGATTTTAATTAAGTTTTACCTAGCAATATCATCATACATAATACCTAACTTTTTACTTGAAAATCACACATAACCTTTTAACCTTTAATCTTTGATATCATATCATGCTCATTAACTTTTATACCTATCAAACATATTTATTACAAGGTCTTAAATCATATATATGTCTATATACACATATTCTCTTGTATCATGCTCTATTGCACCATGATGTATATAGTTTCCAACATACCATCATTCATAACCCATTTGACATCAAATACATATCCTCACGAATCCTTTTTCTTTGCTTAAACACATTAAATAATCAAAGCTTATAAAATAGTTTTTTGTAAATTATCAAAAACATGGCTTATTATTCAACAACTCTTCTTCATATATAGCACCAAGAATCACATACTTTAATCTACATCTATTTCTAACATTTTTTGATACCATAATACATACGTGGATTACACAAAACATATTCAAATCATTTTGATGAAAACATCATTTGACAACTTAAGAGTTTTGACACAAAACTTTATCTTTTACTTCTTGATTTTCATAAAGGAGCATACACTACTCATATACTCCATAGATTTTACACTTACGATACATAGAAATAATTTGATTTGAACCCAACACTTTGAATTAACCAAAATTTTGAAAAATATTTTGTTGAGAACTTTTATCAAACACGTAACATGCACACAATAACATATGGTTACTCATACACACACACACACACACACACACACACATATATATATATATATATATATATATATATTATACATAAACCACACAACTCCTTCACATTTTCATCCTTATATCTTCTATGGATCCACCATAATCCTCTCACAACATGATAGGACTAAATTATACGATATTTTTATGCCCTAATACTTAGTTTTTATATTTATTGTGTGCTTAAATGATTAATTATTTAGTTTATTTTGGTTTTAATAGGTTTTATAGGATTTTAGTTAATTTATGTTAATTTAGGTAATTTTATAGTATTTTTATATCTCTTTTTATTTATGTGTTTTTATTTATTTTTAGTATTTTAGGTGTTTTATTTATTATTATGTGTTTTTAGAATTTTTTGTATTTTTATATTATTTTTATTTATTTTTAATTATTTTATTTTGTAGGAAAATAAGCTTGGAGGGTCAAAGTGTAAATTCCGCAAGAATCTGAGGGAAATTCCGTAACATCTGCAAAGACCGGGGGCAATTCTGAAAATTCCGGAAAAGTTGTCGGCCCGCGCCATGCGCGTATGGAGAGTATGCCGCAAGGAGAAAAACGACGCCGTTTTGGTCTAAGCGGAAGAAACAGTGTTCGCGCAATGCGCGGATATGGCCAGTTGGCACGGGCGCGTGTATTTAACGCGCCAATGGAAAAAATAAAAGAAAACGCGCGTGGCGGCTGGCGTCAGAGAAGAGAGAGAAGGTGACGTGGCTGACGCGTGATTGACAGATTTTCTTCTTTTTCCTTCTTTATTTTGGATTTCCTACACTGCAATAGAACAAATCAGTAGAATAAAAGTCCAATTTTAATTTGGAAAAGGAAGCAATAATTCTTTATTTTATTTTTAATATTTTATTTAGAATTTCAATTAGGGTTAGGAAAATAATTATTTTCTTTTTCTTTTATTTTTAATTGTAAATCCTACTAGGTTTAGGAGGATTTTGGAGCCTATAAATAGAGGGCTTGAGACACAATGTAACACACAACTTTTCTTAGAAAACAAACTCCCACACAACAAAACCACATACATAACTTAAAACAAATGTTAACTAGGAGTCTAATGAAAAAGTATTTTTATAACTTAGTGCTTGGGATGAGTTCTTTATGATTTATTTTGTTTAAACTTGCTAGATATTACTGCTGGAACTTCTTTTCTCCTTCTCTGACTGTTGGATGCTCTTTCTCTCTATAGTAACTTGTTTTGTTTTCTTTCACCTAGCAAATAACTGAAGGTTTCTGACTGTTGGATGCTCTTTCTCTCTATAGTAACTTGTTTTGTTTTCTTTCACTTAGCAAATAACTGAAGGTTTGTATGGAGAGTTAAGCGGGGTAGTTTAATAGGTGCAATACCCCTTCTCATCTGCTGCAACCCTCAAGTTTGACCCCTAAATGACCCCTACTGTTGCACTAAGTCACTTTTCAGCCGCTACCTTGAGCCTGCCGAGATGGAACCTCCATCAGCCGAACTTGAGCCTAAGCAGTCACCTCCCATCAGCTTACTCATACTGTCAATCACAGCCCCTATTGCTCTAACCAAAAATGATTACCAAACAGCTACTTATACTATGTTTGGTTCCCATTCCTTGGCATGTAAGGAATGGAATGGTTTAAGGAATGGAATGAGAATGGAATGGAATGGTCATTACTTATTTTTATGTTTGGTTTGTTCATTCATTTCATCAAGAATAGAATCACCATAAATGAAATGTGAAATGATTTTTTTCGTTTTTTATATACTATAAATTTATAAAATAAATGAATAAATAAATAAAATAGAACTAAAACAACATCTTCACTACTACTATTACTACTACTACTACTAATAATAATAATAATAACAACAACAACAATAATAATAATAATAATAATAATAATAGGAAATGGAGCAGAGAGGAACTAGCAAAAAAAAAAATGGAGCAGATCGAGAGGAAATATAAGTTCAGAACAATAATAATAATAATAATAATAATAATAATAATAATAATAATTAAAAAGAATAAAATATAATAGATTAAAATATTTTTTAAAATTAGTATTGATTAGTTATAATTTTATATATTATTCAGTATCTATATCTTTGTAACCATATTATCAACATGATATTAATCTTTATTTTATTACTTTCTCCTCTCTCTTTTTTTCCGTTCTTCTAGTAAATTTTTTTTCTTTCTATCCATTGTTAGTAGGTTTCAAAAAAAAATAATAATAACTTAAATTTTCAAATTATTTATATATTAAATATTAATTTATTTTTCTTTTACCATTTCAATGGATTTTAAAAAATAATATTGAGATTTTATATTTATTTTGATCAATTAGATAAAATATTAATTATATTTTTTAATATATATATATATATATATATATTGTTAGTTTAAACAGAATTTAGCATTCGTGGCAAAAATGAATCGGAAGATCTCAAAAGTAATTTTCTTAAAATACTTTTCGACAGGTCATATTTCTCCTCCACATCACCCATCCATCCCCACTTTATCTACGTCTCACCCTACCCTCTCACTTCCACACACTCTTCTCTATACATACATATATATATATATATATATATATATATATATATATATATATATGGTGTTTTTTAACCAAGCTGAAAGGAATGCAATAAACCCACCTATTTAAAAAGGAATGAAAAATAGCATTAAGATAAGTTTGAAAATAACTAAAGGAATGGAATATTCATTCCAATTGACTAACCAAACATGTTTTTAGTCCTTCCGAAAAAAATGATCATTCCATTCCCAGCTCATTTTATTCCATTCCCATCAACCAAACACACCATTAGTTGCTTCCATAACCAGTATCAGTTACTCCTATTACTCCCTTTTTAGGCTACCGAAATGGACTAATGATATGTACCAAAGGTTGGAATAATACCCACAACATGGCTGATGTAATATAGGGCTTTACTAAATTGGTGTAATAAGTTTGGGCCTGTAGTTACTCTGCACTGGACTTGCAAACACAACAAGTTAAATACTATCACTGGACTTGGTATAGAACCAAGAAATTGGGCCTTAATCAAATTGTGCCAACAATTTTTCATAACTTTAATAATTAATAATATGTAATATTACCAAAATAATAATTAACATTATTTCATCATATATTAATTAGGTTACTTACCTAATTAATCAACACAGCCAGCTACAATCAACATTCAAAATTAGTTAACTATATAATCATAATTTCAATCATTCTCCCTTTAATTAATTAAATGAATTTAACTACCTGATTTTCCTTTTCATTCTTTAATAAGTTGATAAATAAATATACAACTGCACATATATATTCATTTCGCCCATATCTTGACACAATTGAATTCCACATTTTAATTCCTTCTCATTATAAATAAATAATCATTTTATTCATTATGTTCCCTATTTTGACATTATCTTCTTAGAGCACTTTTGTACTAAAAGTCTCTCTTGAGTTATAACACATCGTATAGGTTCATTATAATACACAGTAAAATAATAGAAGAAGAAGAAAACATTCATCTTTTAACACATTTTTTTTCCTCAAAACTAAATTTAAAATCTCTAACATTTATTTAATTTTTTAAAATTTTATTTAAAAAAAAACTTATCAATATCTAGGATATCACAATTTCCATCAATCTCTCACTCTCCCATGTTGGAAAATGAATGGGGTATGGGGTATTTATAGGAAAGAAAATGGCATATTCTCGACGTCTTAGAAGAATATTCCTTGGAATATTTTGTTTATTATATTATTATATTATTATATTTTTTACTTATTATTTATTATTTTTATTTTGAAATGAAATATTCTTAAAATATTTTTAGAATATTTTAAGGAATATTATTGAGAATATTCCTTTTCTTATTTTTCCCTTTTTCCTTTTTTTTTTCTAATTTAGATAAACTTGCATATAAAAATCTAGGTCAAAAGCTTAATTGATAAATCTTAACTTTCCGTCCTTATCATTCCAGCATCTCAGCCCCTCCAGCAGATTCTACACCCGTCTGGGTCCCACTTTAACCATCTCATTTTGCATGTTTGACCCATCTTTGACTTTTTGTCTCAAAAAGTCAAAATTTTCATATTTATAATCATTTTTTATTAATTTCGACGTTTCTGGCGTTATGATAACATCCGTTTTTTTAAAATCATATTCGAACTCCAAGTTTGACCTTTTACTCATAAAAGTCAACTGTTGACTTTAAATGAAAAGTCAAATCTAAAACTATATCATGTTTTGCAATCTTTTCTTATTAAATTCGACATTTCAGACGTAACGGTGAAATCTATTTCTCAAAAAAAATTCTCAAGCTTAAATGTAACTTTTTAACTTGTATAATTTCCACATTTCTCATTTACATGTCTATACGTTCCCCTCATATAATCTCTTCATTTATATTTATAATTTTTATTTTATAATTTAAAAATTCAAGGATATTACAAGCAATATATTTATTACTCCCTCAGATCAAAATAAATGTCCCCTTTGATTTTTTCAAACGTATCAAGAGATGATTAAATCTACTAAACCATCTTTATTAATGAGTTAAAATTTTATTGATATTAAATCACATATAGTTTTAAGAAAATATTATTAATGCCTTACACTTTCTCTTTCCTTACTACCATCTCATCTGTTTTCCTTTGACTTTCTTCCCAAAGATCTAATAGAACTTTTATCAGGCTGATCACCAAATATTTCAATCGTCTACCAAACTAAATTGCGGATGGAGACTCACTACGTGATTTGTCAAAAATATCATTTCTCAAAACTAGTTATCATCCACATAATTAAATTGCAAGCGAGTATTCTCATTCACATAATTAAACTACAGACGGAAGCCAAATTAATGTCCACAGTTTAGTTTGTTACCGTCCCTCCAAGCTAAACTGCATTCCTGCAAACTAAACTGTGAAAGATGATCAATATCCTAGCCATTTGATCACAATTTGGATAGTAAGGTTTTGTTGTAAGAATAAGACTATTCTTAGAATCGTGATTGTGGATCATTCCCTTATATATACACATAAATAACTATAACTAGAACGTAACCCTGAAATTCATTTCCCCACAAAAGATTTTTAACACAGCTTGAGAACTATATTAAGCTCTATGAGCAAACCAAAAAAATACTTCCATGCTAAAACAACAGGCTTTAAAGGAAACATCTCCATGTACTCGAACAAGAAAAGATGCAGGGGGCAGATTCAGGATATTAAATCTCAAGATATTATTATTTCTCACTTACCCAATATATGGGTGTTGCATTAATATAAATACATCAAGCGGGTAATTACACCCACAATGTGAACTCATTGAGATAACACCTATCACACAAGTAGTGTTGTGCTCGATGGATTCCTCAACACAGGAAAAGAAAGAAATAACCACAGCATAAATAATTTCCATGTAAACTTTAGAAGGTGAATTCTCTGATGATCAAATTAAATGAATTAGCAAACAGCAATTTTTTTGTAAAGAATATTTTCCAATGGCTGATGACAACAAATTAACTTCTGATACACTAGGGGAAAGTATGTTTTCCTTGTAGCCAAAAGAATGAAACGCATAAATTTCGTTTGATGAAAAAAACTAAAATTAGAACTAACGGCTGTAAATCTAGTTCTTTAGTCTTTAAAGCATAAAAGAACCAAAATTGGGAGAGGAACTTGTTCTTTGCTGCCACCTGAACATCATGATGTGTGTCAGCATAACACTCTTCAGTATATTGGTAATCAGATGTATCCACCCGTTGTCCAAGCTTTTTCCTTCATATAAAATCTAATACGAAAATAGTTGAGAATGAATATTTATTACCGAATCGAAAAGGTGTTATGTTGGGATTGACTCATATTTCTGTGGGTTCAACTAATGACCACTACAACTGTTTCACTTTTTTTTTGTTGCTAAATTAGAATTTTATAAACAAAGAGGAACAAAACACAAACGAAAGGCCATGCCCAGAAGTGCAAGGCATAGTAAAGAAAACAAAGCAACAAAAACGTCTGCAAATATGGCTTAACCAAATAAGACCCAACCTCTCCTAAGAGGAGAGGAACCAAAAGAAAGGAGAAAGAGCACAATCTCAAACAAAAATCACCAATAAAGACAAATAATCAGCAGGAACCAGTCCCCATTCAGCAAACCCAAGTAAAACAAGCAGCTCCAACCTTACGAAGCCAAAACCAGATTTTCTGCATCTCAACTAAAAATAGCAGCACAAGTAGTAATAGAGCATTCCAGAACCATTGCCCAGCAGCAGCCAAAAGAGCTAGACCACCCAGACATGAAGTTGTCTAACTATCCCCAAACAAGAAGATAGCTATCAACAAGCTTAGCTTTCTGAAATTTAACAGAAGTCACTAATCTGCATTTAACACTGTTAATTATCCTAGAAGAAAAGATTTGGAATGGAGTGCTAGGATTGGAATCAAGCCGGGAATTCCGGTCAGCCCATAAGTTGTAGACTATTGTTGCAATAACCAATTTCAAAATCTATCTGCGAATTCCTTTGGCATTGTTAAAGAAGACCCAATTGATGAACCCAGTCCAGGATGAAGGCACATTAGCCCAACTTCCATAACTAAGGGCAGTCAGGAGAGTAGATCTGGAGTAAGCACAATCAAAAAATAGATGGCCATGGCTTTCATTATGAATGGAACACAGGAGACATCTAGTATCTACAGAGTGAAAATATTTTGCAATACAATCAAAAGTTTGTAGCTTCTGTAATATTGCCAACCACAAAATAAAGGAGTATCTAGGGACATGTAATTTTTTTCACACTAAACTGTGCCACTGGACCAGTGGACCTTTGGATCTGATAGAGTCCCAAATCAAAGAAGCCTTGACCTGACTTGAACGGGTGTTGTCCCAATGAATTGTGCCCTCGCTGCTTAAATTAAAATTGATGCCATAATCAAAGGACTGCCTAACTTGAGTCATGATTCTGTGATTGCAATGTGGCAAGGCCCAACCATTCTCCGATAGGATATCCTTAACTCTTGCCTTGGGACCAAGACGTGAAAGCTGAATAATAGGGGCAGCTACAGACATGGCTAAAGAAGTTCCGTTATACCAGGGGTCAAACCACAGGCTAGTGTTTGCCCCATTTTCAATCTTGTAGCATATATGCTGCATTGCAATGGTTCTTAGTTTTAGAACTTTTCACCAAATCCAAGAGTAGTCATTTAGAATTTTAAGCCTCCAGAAATTTTTATCATTTAACAAGTTATCATGGATCCAAGTATCCCAAAAGCTAGCGGGGTTTGGTTGGATAACCTGCCAAAGTCGTATCCCAAGCCACTTTTGCTCCATGCCTAGCAAGAGAAGCTCCCTTTCCACTGAAATCTGCAGAAAATTTGTTGAATTTCTGTCAAGACTCTCTTTGGAAGGAAAAGGTGTGTTGCCCAGTAACCAGTAAGATTGAAAGGAGAACAAAACGGCTTTAATAAGTTGAAGCCTACCTGAGTAGGAAAGCTAGCAGTTGGTCCATGAGGTGACCTTAGTAGTAATTTTGGCAAGAAGAGGGAGACAATCTTGGTATGCAAGCTTTGAAAGGAATGTCTCCTAGAGGGTATCCCACAAAGTCAATAATAGATTCCTTTTCATCTTCCGGCACATTTGCAAGGTAGCAGTGACTTTTTGATGGATTGGGATAAAGCCCTGAGTACATGGAGAATTCCGGGATACAAGCATGGACAATCTGAACTAACTTTAAATCACCATTGCAAAACACTAAGAGGTCATCCGCAAAGCAAATATACGGAACCCACATATATTGCCGGAAGTGAATTCAAGAGTACATTATATGGTTTAACAGCTCCTGCTATTTCAAAATGGCTTCAAAAGTCAATATCAATGATATACCGTTCGGAGCATCTGACATCTGATGATTGATCGCATTCGCCAATTCATGTTCACTTTCGTTACAAAGCAATTAAAAAATGTTTATGATAAATGAATTAGAATTCCTCTTTACCTAGTTTAATTTGATAAATGAAACCTGCATCTCATGTTCATGATATAAAAGAACTTCTCATACAACCTACTTCAAGGCTAAAAAAAAGTCCTTTTAAAAGCCTTTTTATATCAATAATATATATCTCATCTCATATCACCCACTACCAAAAGTTTACTCAAGTAATATCAAGATCGATAAGTCTATGTGCGTAACGTCCAAATACAAAATTAAACACTATATTAATCTTAATCATTAAAAAAATATGATTTTATATTGAAATTCGTGGCATGTCTTACTTTTTAATGATTAAAATCAATGTAGTATTTAATTTTGTATTTGAATGTTGTATACATAAACTCATCCTATGAAGATATACCTCAAGAAATGTTCTGGAGGTGTTTCTTAGGACAGGAGGAGACTCAAATGTCTCTAATGCCCTTACTATCAATAGTCAACTTGGTTACTAATGAAGCCACATAGAGGTTTGTGTTTGTGGGGTCAATTGATCCCACTAATTTTTTGTTTTGTTTTATAATATATGATTTTTTTTGAAATTATGAAATGTTATATACAAATTGACCCTATTGAAATTTTGTAATATTTTTAATATATGGGATCAAATTAAAAATTTATAATTTTCTCACTTAAGTCTTAATCTCATATCATTCCTACTTCCTCTATATATATATATATTCATATACTATTCTTAAACTAATTGATAATCTATTTTATATTATTTTTTAAAAATTAATTATTTATAAACAATTTGTCTTTGAAATAATTTATTAGAGGTCAATAGGGTGTGTGTGTATATATATATATATATATATAGTTAACAATTATTATATTATCATTGTAATCAAATATATGTTTTATATATATAACTCAAAAATATAAAATTATTCAAAAAAAATTGCTCGGAGGCGCTGTCCGAACCCCTGCTAAATTATTTATAGACTCATAATTTGACCCCCACTGAATTTTAGTTCTACCTTTGTCATTGAACCTGGTGATCTATACCCATGCTCAAAATCAGGTTTAATTTTATCTGCTGATCAACAACTGTCATGAGACATTTGTGATTTTACTATTTATTTATTTATTTATTTATTTATCTTACATCAGATAATACTCTCTCTATTTCAAAATATATATACGATTATATTTGGCTTTTACGGGTAGGGGGGGGGGGGGGGGGGGAACAGATAGGTTCAATAAAGCATAAGACTGTTATTGTTTACATAATTTATTTCATAATTATATTGTCTAAAATTAAAGTAAATAATTTTAAGAAATTAAATTTAAAAGTATCTCAACTTCATTTCAAAAGGTCAATTAATTTGAAATTGTGTTCGAAGTGTCATGTCCTCCAGTCGACCAATGATGCACATCTTGAAGTTATTAGTCACTCGGTTTACAGTTGTCTCAATTTGAATTTCGAAGTCCAAGTTGTTTCTAACATAATTCCTTTGGAGATTATTATTTTTTTGGCTAATTATAAAACATATAATTAATACTAACTAGCAAATAAAATAATAATAATAATAATAATAATAATAATAATAATAATAATAATCTATGTAGACTAATATTTGTGCACTAACGGAAAATATAGTGAGTAAATCCTATTTACTAAATTGAACCCTATACTTTTCTCTTTATTAATACATAATTAATGCGCAACTGTTGGTGCATATTGAAACATTCTAAATATTTAATTACCAAATCATGATATGTTTGTAATGCAGAGACATTCAAGCTAATAGTAGACTATGGCAAGACTTACCTGCTCCGACTGATCACTGTCGGCATGAACAGCATTTCTTCTTCGCTATAAACAATCATAAGCTCCTGTCGTCGGAACTGATGCTGCCTATTCCAAGCCTCTACAGTCTGATTATATCACAATTCCCCAGGCCAAACCCTAGACATTTTGTTGGACGCAATCAACCTCTTAATCACTATTACATGGCTGCTAGGGTTTTTAATGGTTTCGGAAATGCTCTTTTCAACAACACTATCGCTACAGCCATTCTTGAATATCGAGGAAACTACACTCCATCATCACCACCATCATCTCAATGATACAAGCGCATCGCTTACTAGTAACCTTAGAAGTTTAGCAACTAATGATCATTTGATAAAAGTCCCATTAAATATTAGCACTAAGTTGCTTTTTACCTTGTCTATAAATACGTTACCATGTGCTGATAATTCATGCCAGGGGCCAAGTAATTCGCGACTGGCAGCAAGTGTTAATAACATATCATTTGTGCCCCCTAGAATTGACATACTAAAAGCATACTATATGTCTATAGAAACATCAGCAATGTGTATGGGGATGATTTTCCAAGGGTTCCGGCTTTTAAATTTAACTGCACGATGGATATTCTTCCGATCGAACTCCGATGGCCATTGCAAAGGGACAAAAGTTAGAGTGGTAGAATTTAACTCCACAGTCAAACTTGTTTTCTAAGGAACAAAATTGCTTTCAGGTATAGAACATCCCATGCATTTGCATGAATATATTCTTTACGTTGTTGGTTGGGGAATTGGAAATTTAACAGAAAGAGAAACCCTATCAGTTATAATCTTTTTGATCCCCCACATAGGATGAATTGAAAAAATGTTTCTCCAAATTGTCAAATTTTAATTTGGTCCTTTAATTGCCAAAAATCTCAACTGAGTCTTAAAAGTGGCAAATTAGAATCACTTGACTCCTTTATGACAAAAAATCTTAATTGAGTGAAGTCACGTTAGGACTCAATTGAATTAAATTGACCACTTAATCGAAGGATTCAATTGAAATTTGTACAACTTAAAAAGCCAAACTGAGATTGGGTGACAACTTGGAGATTTTTTTTTGCAATTAGGCCTTAATTATATTAATTTTTTATTTTATTTTGTAGTCATGGCATGTTTAATTTTTCTTCTTCGGGAGTGTGGGTGACATTCATTGTAGAAAATGGAAAACACTCGAGAAAAGAGACAACCACAACCTCCAGATATGCCGCCATGTTGAAGCTAACTGAATAATTCTTTTCATGAAATTGTTCATTATGCAAAAATTAGTTACCAACTGTGTTCAGGCTGCAGTGGATGTACTATTTATAGCTACTGTTGTTTTTCTTTTGTTTAGAGGTTGAGGTTAAGTTTTGTGCCCCCCTCAACCCTTTGTGATAATTTTAAACAGTAATAAAAATAATAAAGATAAATGCAATTATAATTAATTAGTTTGTGACATTTTCGTACAAGTTAAATAAGTTTTCAAAATTTTGTTAAATTTGAATTTTTATTTTTATTTTTTTTTATTACCGCACTCCTGCATTGAAAATTAATTACATAAAGAAAGGTTTGTTTAGATGTTTCTCAAAGTCTATTTCAGTAACTTACATATATTCCACGTAACACTTCAATTTGAAACTATCATCCTGGATGAAAGAAACTCATCGAATGGTAAAATCCCATAAATTAAGGGAATTGATGTTAACCGGGTAATAAAGACGTGCACCTGGTACTTAACTTTTTTTAAAACTATTTTGACCTTATTATTAGATAGCCGAAAAACTCTCGAACATGTAACACTCCCTTCATAAATAGAAAAGAAAGGTCACTTTTAAAGTATGACAAACCAGAAAATAAATATATAGAACACTAATATTTTTAATAATTTAAAAATCATAAATTAATTAAATAAATAAAAATTTTCAAAATTTACATAATAATCAAAATTAATCAAAACCTAAAATTAAATTAACCTAGATGGTCAAATATAGCTTTTTTCACACAAAACTTTAAATTGCCCTTGCATACTTACCGGAAGAAAAATACAGAGCATGAGTCAAATGTCCATTATGGATAAATATATACAAAAGAAACATATTTGAAATACAGAACCAATTGAATTGAGTACTGACTAAGACCACAAGTATAAATACTGATGGTAATATAATCTCCAAAGTCTGAACAGAATATAACTAAATCAACAAAATTAATGAACCAAAACAAAGGCTGAATCAAAGTGATTAAGAGATTTTTTTCATACTTAGCTCTGAGCAAAATAGAAATATACCTTGTCACACAGACAAGTCAAAATAATGCTATACATGCAAATCACACATTAGACTGCGAATTCAAATGCATACAAAATTAGAAGGAATGTTTGGCACAATATCACAAAACCACAGAACATAACAAAATAGAAATCTAAGGTCGACCCATACGCATCATGAACAAATATATCAAATGGTCAAAACTCACACCCAGAACACATAAACGAATACGTTGTAGACTAATCGCACCACCACGGAATGTGTCATACTTCGGTACCAACAGATATATATGTGGTACCCCCACAGATAGTTATAGCTTAGGTACACTCTATCGCTTATTCTATCAAATATAATGTCACAACACAAGTATTGTAATACCAACAAAACGATTCTAAACGTACATGTTGAACCACATCAAATTTTAAACATAATGTCTCCAAAACAAAGTAATAACATGTACCGCTCTATAAAGATCAAAATAAGGTTCTATTCATGAAGACCAAATTCGAAAGAGTACAATTATGAAATTCGAAACATCTAGATCAAAACGAAAAAAATAAAATTTTGAATAGAAATGACACAATTAAGCGAGTACCAAATTCTGAATGATTAGAAAAACAAACAAATCAACACAAAAGTATCGTTGAAGAACTACGAAATCTGTACAAATTATAATACAAGAAAACGATTTCAAATTACAATATAGAGTAAAGGTATCAAAGATCAAATTTCTATTCAAGAGTACCAATGAAAATATATAAAAAAAAATGTTACAAATGACGAAATATTACAAGATAAAAAGAATACAAGAATAATCAAAGGAGTAGAGCACATAATTTGTTCCTGATAATCAAATCCACCTATACACACTCCATAAAATCTCAATCACAAATGTTAACAATATCAAATACGAAAGCTTATTCACCACCTAAACATATTCACCTCAAATAAAGTATACAATTCAAACTAATAACTTCAATACACTTTTTAATCTCTTTAAGGTGCTTTTAATTATTTGCCTTAAATCATTTAATAATATCCCAAAGCATAAAAATGAATTGCAAAAGTTACGAAATCTCAAAATCTCATTTTGACAAAAGATCCTTAAGACCTTAGTCCACTATTCTAGTCATAACACTCTTAATTTAAAAATATTGATCAAATATTAGTATATGTTAATAGAAACTAGACTGCAAGTACTCCAATTTAGCTTCAAGAATCACCCAAATTGAATTTCAAATCATTAAGTTGTACATTTTTAAATATTAGAACTTGCTACTGAAAATTCTACTACAAAAATTTCAGATCAGCCTTTTCTTAAAATTCAAAACAAATAAAATAATTAATATTAACAATTCAAAATTGATAAAAAAATATTCTTAACTTATATAAGTATAATATATCTAAAATTCATAACGATCCAATGGTCAGATTAGGAAATACAACTCACACAACAGACCTTAAATATATAGACTAAATTTTTTATTTTAATTTTTACATTCAATCAAACTATTTTACTTTATATAAATTCATCTCATCTTTCCGATTATCATGACTTTTAATTCTATGTTTATAATTTATTTAAAAACAATCTCTAATTTAAAACCAACTTACTAAAATAAAAAACTATATTACGAAATATTTTTACGTCCTTTCTTGTTCTTCGTTCTTCAACATCGCAAAAGTAAAGAAATAGACTTTTGGGTCTTCTAAAGTCCTTAGAATCTCTTAATATTTTCACGAAAATTGTAACTCTCAGAAAAATATACGAAATATGCTCAAGAATCACTCAATTAAGAGTTAATATATATGATTGAGTTACAAATTTTCAAAATTAAGGCTAAAATTAGTGACGGGAATCAAGACAAATTATAATTTTTATCAATTAAGGAATGAAGATGGCGTCAAATAACTTTTCTTTCTCTTTCAAATTAAGGAGGACAAAAAATTGAAAAAATAGGCTTTAGATTCACTCAATTTCGACATCAGATGAATTACTTGTAATTTTTTCAAGAGGCTCCAGAGTACATAAGGTATCTACTCGGAAATTCAACTAATCAAGTTTGAATAGGATTAGGGTTACGTCTAACACTCTATAAATATAACAAGGAAACAATATATGAGTTACAAAAACCCTGGTCTCGTTAATTTTAATTAATTAATTATCTACAAAAAATATTGACTTTAGTAACTTGTTTTTTAATTTAATTACACTTTAAGAAAAAATTAAATTAATATTTGAGTATTAAAAAAATTCAAGTTATTACACAACACATCCTGGTAGTGTTTTCGAAAATGCAGATAGAAGAGACGGAGAAAAAGATTATTATAAATATAACGATAGGTGTGGTTGACGGAGATGGAGGGGTTGAATCAGTAAACGCAGTGGAGTTTAATTGAAAGTATGGTCTTGATTTGGGCTGAATTACGCATCACTTCCCTCAAGTTGTAAGCCAATTTTGCAAAGTGAACATTTTCATTCTCATAGTTGGCACTTATATTTAATTTTATTATTTGGACTGATTTTTTTTCTCAATTTCGAGTCATACAGTAATGAGGTTCTGCTTATATTTTGAATATATAAAATTCTCCTATAAAATTTATTCTCAAAATGTCCTACTCTTGCCCAGATCAAGCCTTCATTATTATTCTAAAATATTTTAAAATTTTGCAAATTGAGTTCAGAAAATGTAAATGATAACAAAATGCAACGAATCCCAATATGTTATCGTAATATTGGTTATGTTATGCACAAATGAAGCAACCCCAAGATCTGTTTCCTGAGATTCGTTCATCATAGATGATAGTTTGAAAACTAATTGCTAGGTGAAATAATAGTTAAGAATTATTTATCTTTCATGCTTGATTACAATACAAATTTTAAATTGCATGGAATACATAATGAATAAAAAAAAATTAAAAAGAAAAAACATAAACTTATTATTACTGCATTAAATAATCAAGGAAAATTGATATTTTAGCTTCAACATGGTGGCATGTCCGGTGGTGGTGGCAACATCTTTTCTCCGGAGCGTTTCCCATTTCTTACTATGAATGTCATATCCATTCCCCAACTTAAGTGACGGTCAAAATGGCAATGCATCAACCACACCCCTGACAAGAAAATAAAAAATTTGATGACTACCAAATAATAATGATAGTGACAAAAACAATTTTTATTATTATTAGGGATAACTTCTGTGTTAGTTAGCAACCTGATTTTTACATTTATTATCCTAAGTACATTTTTAAAGACAAGTAAATAATAGTTTGGGAATCAAACATGAAAACAACTATAACTCGGGATTAACTAAAGGATTATCCCTTATTACTATAAATAATCAAATAAATATAGGACTAATTAATAAAATGTACCTGGATTGTCTGCTTGGAATCTGATAGCTGTCCAGCCATTCCTAGGGACTATAATAGTGTTCATCAGAGGAGGATCAACAAGATTATATCTCATAGGATCTTTCTTTTTGTCAAAATTTCCAATTCCCCAACCAACAACGTAAAAACTATGTCCATGCAAATGCATGGGATGTTGTATCCCTTGAAGCAAGTTTGTTCCTTGGAAAACAAGTTCCACCGACGAATTAAATTTAAGGACTCTAACTTTCCTCCCTCGTATCGGCCTTTGGAGTTCAATCGGAAGAAAATCCTCCGTGTAGTTAAACGGCAAAGGCGGGACCCTTGGAAAATCGTCCCCAAATACACCATTGATACCCCTATAATATGCCTCGAGTATGTCAACCCTAGGGGGCACAAATGAAATATTTTTCACACTTGCTGCAAAACGCGAATTATTTGGTCCCAGACACGTACCGTTGTCACATGGTAACGTATTGATAGACAATGTAAAGAGTAATTTTGTGCTTATTTTTAATGGCACATTTATTGGATGATCATTGGTAGCTAAACTTCTGAGCCTAGCAGTGAAATTTTGGGCTGCATTCGTATCGGTGAAATTTGGAAGATTTGGTAAAGATGGTGGTGAAGATGGAGTGTAGTTTCCTCGATATTCGAGTATAGCTGTGGTGGTAGTGTTGTCGAAAGGAGCCCTACCGGCACCACTGAAAACCCTAGCCGCCATGTAATAGTGGTCAAGGGGTTGGTTTGCTTCTAACAAAATGTCTAGGCTTTGACCGGGGGGAATTGTGATATAATCTGATTTTAGAGGCTTGGAATAGGCAGCATCGGTTCCGACGACGGTGAGGTTATGATTAGCTATCCCAAAGTAGAAAACGTTGTTCATGCCGGCATTGATCATTCGGAGCATGTAGGTCTTGCCATAATCTACTATCAACTTGAATGTATCTGCATTACAAACATAGGAAGAATTTTGTAGTTAATAATATGCAATAACAAACAATTCGTATACCAATAATTATGTTAGAATTGAAATGTCCTCACTGTTAGGTTTATAAAGTCCCTAATTGTGCTTATTACCTATCTTAAAGACGGACCGGGTTATTTCACCTTATACATTTCATTACCGTTCAAGTCTTGTTAGCCACAACGGATAATTATGTCAAGCGACTTGGTCATAATGGAAAATTTGTCCACAGACAATAATTAAAAATTGTATTAATAGAAAAGTCCCAATATCAAAATTTCAACGCCCAAAAATTCTAGCCATCTAAACTTTTGGGAGAAGGTGTGTGGTGAGGAAATTTCTACGTCCCAATTGAGTCATTTAATTAATGACAAGATAGAAAAGCTAAAATGATACAAATAAATATATAAAAACCTGATTTTGAGCATGGATATAGATCACCAGGTTGACCATTGATAGTAAGAGCATCAGAGGAATTTGGGTCTCCTCCTGTCCTAAGGAACTCATCCAAAACTTCCTGCACATCACTTTTCCACCAGTCCCCTGCATTTCATTTCAACATCATCATATATTAGCGTAAATATAATTAATTTATGATGGTAGATATTATCAAAGTAAAAAATAATGTTGTCAGAATAATAAGTTTCATATACATTGGTATGTGTCGTTAGAAAAATTGCAAAAAATATCATTAACTATATACTTTTGTGGCAGTTTCATTTTTGCTCTAATAAGATCAATAACTCAATTCAATAGACTCATTTTACGGAGTGAAAATATATTAGTTATAAATGAATTAGTCAAATAGATATATAGTAGAAAGAATTTGGTACCTAATATGATGGGTACTTCTTTGTCAGGCTTAGGGAATGGATAATTTGTTCCCTTTTTAGGGTAAATAACGATAGCTCCATGGACGGTTGCTCGTGACCAGTCGCTGTGAGCGTGCCACCATAACGTTCCTTCCTCGTCGGACAATACAATTTTTTGGCTAAACCTTGCTCCTGGTTGAATTGGGCACTGGGTTATAAACTCCGGACCATCGCTCCATGGATACCTTGGCTGTTTTACTCCATGCCTGTATAAGACTTATTTAATACTCCATCGGTTTGAAAATTGAATACACATTTTAAAACAATAAGTTTTAATGATAATTATGTTTTAAAATGTGTCCTCATTAGTAGTTAAAAATATAATAATGGTGTTGTGATACTTAAATTGGGATAGTAAAATGATTTAAAAACGATAGTAAAATGAGTAATGGCAAATTGGGATATCGTTTTATTTTATATTAATCCAAAAGTAGAAATGCATGTATATCTTTTTTTGGGAACACAAGAAAAAATACCTTTAATTCTAGAACAAAAGAGTAATAATCCGTATTAAGATTTTTTCTCAAGATAAGCATACATAAAAAAAAAGCCTAGAATAAATATATAATATACGTACTTTTTATATTAAATCTAAAATTAAAATTTGGTGTTGTCAAAATTAATAAGGGTTATGTTCCAAATGTGTATTTGGTAAACTTTAACGTGTAAAGTATTTAAATAAAATAAAATAAAAATAATCTTTTCAAAAGTCCAATATTAAAAATGACAAGTTTTTTTGGACATCATGTATAATTTTCTCTCATACCAGTGGATTGTGATATTTTGGGTGCCAATGTTGTGAACATCCACGATGATCGTATCACCTCTTTCAGCATAGAGGGTCGGACCGGGAAATTGTCCGTTAACCGTTAAGATGTTCTTGGTACTACAAAGTCTTGTATAGGGAGCTTCTTTCACCTGCAAAGAAAAATTTAACCATACTTATAACTACTTTTATATATCCTACCCGAACAAAACTTTCATATGTAAAGGATAAATGTAAAATACACCTAAACCGCATACACTGATATGATAAATATAGACGATTGATATTGTCAAAATAAAAATTGTGCTCTTGTAATTGCTCTAGCAACGCTTAATTTTTTGGGCTACACTTATTCTAACATCATTTTTAACCTGAAAATATCAGCCGAATAAACATATTGCTAAAAATAATCAAAAAATTTAATATGATTATTCATAACTAACATACCACAAACGTTGTACGACGGACTAGAGCGTCAGAAGAAAATGCACTAATAAAAAGCAAAAACCCCAAAAACTGAAGTACAGAAACTTTCACATTGAACAAACTTTGGGAGCTATGAATCATTTTTTCTTTCGAATTTTCCTTCGACAAGTTGTTAATGAAATTTACAAGAATTCCTAGTGAGGTATTTATAGACGAGATATTGGCATTAACTTAATCAACAACTAATATAATTGAAACGTGTTTTTTACTCTATAACACTATTTCAAATTTGGGG
>OX359271.1:41066495-41081495 GCA_947179155.2 Hedera helix | reverse complement strand
GTTTAGGGTTTATTAACTAGGATTTAGAATTTATTAACTATGATTTAGGGTTTATAGTTTACTATTTAAGATTTATTAACTAGGGTTTAGGGTCTATTAACTATAATTTAAGATTTATTAACTAGGTTTCGAGTTTATTATTAGGGTTTGTTTAATAGGATATAGAATTTTTAATTATTTAATTTATTAAATATATAATTGTTAACTCATATTTTAATATAATATTAATAAAATCAGTTTTTGTGATTAATTGTAATTTATTCCATTCCAACTTGTTGCCGTATTACCAAAGGAAATTGATTCCTTGTGTAAATTGGATATAGTCCGCTGGCATTATCTGCTACTGTTGTAATTGTACCGATTGATTCCAATTTAAATTGGACTGATTCCTTGTATAAATTGGATATAGTATAAAATGGATATATTCCACTGGTATGCGGGTGGTTAAATCTTGCCAACCAGTTGGATTGAAGTTTGACCAATTGAAATGTTCCTTGAAAAATTGAATTTGTCCGCCGGAAATACTAGCGGATAGTGTATTAACAGTTAAATTATTTTTTGCGTTGAGGTTAAAGTGATCGAAATATTTTTTTCATTGAAATTAAAGTAGTTCAAATGTTTTCATTAATCCGTACACTAGTATTATTAGCGAACGGTGACTTTTTCTTTTAAATTTCAGCCTTTTAATAATAGATTGTACGTATTAGATGGTATTTGTTCAATACGTCATTTATATAACTATCGGGTTTACTGGCATATATATATATATATATATATATATATATATATATATATATATATATATATATAACTCAGTTCTATTGAAGATGAAGCTTACAATTTACGCAAAGGAAGCTAATACGTCACTTATTTAAGTATAGGGTTTATTGGCTAATATATATATCGTACTAGCGGACGGATTAATGAAATATCATTTGGACTACTTTAACCCCTCCTCGACGCAAGAATCAGCAAGACACTGATGCAAAATATATTACCAAGTCAGCTAGTTATAGTACTAGCGGACGAAGGCTCACGTAATATATTAAACATATACATGGAATTAACTGTTTGGTAATATCGTAATCAAATTCTCACTTATACAGACTATAGTTGAGGGATGTAGATAGGATTGAAACTATATATTAATATTATATAAAACACGAGTTAACAATTATATATTTAATAAATTAAATAATAAAAATATATATATCCTACTAAATAAACCTTAAATAATAAATCCTAAACCCTAATTAATAAACACTAAACCTAAATCCAAGTTAATAAACTCTAAATAGTAAACCTTAAATCCTAGTTAATAAATTCTAAACCTTAGTTAATATTAACTAGTGTTGACTCATATTTTACTATAATATTAATAAAAATCAGATTTTGTGATTAATTTAAATTTATAGATACCCTAGTTAATAAATCCTAAATTATAATTAACAAACCCTAAATTATTAACTAGTGTTTAGGGTTTATTAACTAGGATTTAGAATTTATTAACTATGATTTAAGGTTTATGAATTAGAGTTTATAGTTTACTATTTAAGATTTATTAACTAGGGTTTAGGATCTATTAACTATAATTTAGAATTTATTAACTAGGTTTCGAGTGTATTATTTAGGGTTTATTTAGTAGGATATAGAATTTTTAATTATTTAATTTATTAAATATATAATTGTTAACTCATATTTTAATATAATATTAATAAAATCAGTTTTTGTGATTAATTGTAATTTATTCCATTCCAACTTGTTGCCGTATTACCAAAGGAAATTGATTCCTTGTGTAAATTGGATATAGTCCGCTGGCATTATCTGCGACTGTTTTAATTGTACCGATTGATTCCAATTTAAATTGGACTGATTCCTTGTATAAATTGGATATAGTATAAAATGGATATATTCCACTGGTATGCGGGTGGTTAAATCTTGCCAACCAGTTGGATTGAAGTTTGACCAATTGAAATGTTCCTTGAAAAATTGAATTTGTCCGCCGAAAATACTAGCAGATAGTGTATTAACAGTTAAATTATTTTTTGCATTGAGGTTAAAGTAGTTCAAATATTTTTTGCATTGAAATTAAAGTAGTCCAAATATTTTCATTAATTCGTCCACTAGTATTATTAGCGAACGGTGACTTTTTCTTTTAAATTTCAGCCTTTTAATAATAGATTGTACGTATTAGATGATATTTACTCAATTTTAATCCATAACAAATACTAGTTATGGATCACCCTTATATATATATATATGGAGAATGATGCATAACATATATTTGTTAAGAATCCTTATAGAGTATACACCATCTATACCTTTAAAAATAAAAAATAACGGCCAAGATTAGAAGCTGAAAATCGACGTCTGCAACTATTAATAGTAGACGGTAAAAAAAAACACATATTATCCACTCATAATAGTAGCAGATGCTAATTACAATAAAAGTTTGACATGTATTAACTAGAGTTTAGGTTTATTAACTAGTGTTTAAAATTTATAAATTATGATTTAGGGTTTGGCTTTCTAAAGGACATATGCTCCTATTTGTAGCGGATGTTTAAGAAAATAATCCGCTACTAATAGTAACGAACGTCTATTTACAATTTCTAATCTTGGCCGTTGTTTCTTATTTTGTACAGTATAGATGATGTTTATCCATTTTTTATTCATAACAAGTATTTGCTATGAATCATGCTTATATATATGGATTTTCTTAGAATGTGCCCTAAGGGCACATTCTAAGCACTGAAAACAATACATAATAATATTTATTTATGTATTTATACTGAATTTAATGCATAAAAAAATAATATATTAGTGGATTTCATGTATTGAATTCCGTACAAATATATAAACAAATAAAATTTATCCTTGTTTTTCGCGCTTAGCATGTGCCTTAAGGGCACATGCTAAGAGGACCCTATATATATATACACCACACTATACCATGGTCAATTGTATAAACCATGGTTCTAACTGATTACAACTGTCACTTATCACCACCTCCTATAGCTATTTGGCATGTGTCGTAGCAGTAGTACAGCTTGTGATTGCCATTCTATAAATTCCAACACTACTACAAGAAAAAAGGGTATTAGTGACAAAAATATTATGACAATTTTTTTGTCACAAAATTGTATTATTAGTGACGAACTTGTGACAAAATAATTTTTCCCACTAAATTCTTAGAATAGTGATTATATAATGCCCAAAGATTAAGTTTGTCACTAAATTTGTCATTAATTCTTTAGCACCAAATAATTTATCTGGCACTAATTTTATAATGGCTAAAAATATAATCTTGTCACAATGTCACTAATTAATATACTAATTCGTGACAAATTTCTTGTTTCGCCAGCAATTAAATTATTAATTTATGACAGTGTATTTATATTTGTCACTATTTATCAAAATTTTAATAATTCATCTTGGGATGGCTCTTTTCGGCTTGGCGCTAATTAAATAGTGTGCCGGGTTTTTTTTTTTTTAATTCAGATCCTCTTTCCCTCTTTCTTTCTCCAACCCTAGTCTCTCACGCTCTTTCGCTTCACGCTCCATTGCGCAATCAAGTTGTGAAACATCAATGACGAGTTCACTGTCAGCAAACTAATGCTGTTTGGGAGGCCGCCGCCCCTATTCTCACTCCGACCATGATTTATTTTATGTCGAATCTCGGAGTGGTTCGTCTTGGTCTCTCAGATTTTAAATCGAAAGGTAGTCACTTTGGGTTGCTTCTAATTATATAAGCCGTTAAAGTAGTTAATTGATTATATTAGTATTTTTGTATCCAATTACCTGTAGACATCCATTTGGCTCAACTTGAACTTTATTGATGAAAAAACAGTAAACATTGTAGAGGAATCAAACCTAGTGGGAACAACTCTTTAACTGCTTAGATTTTAGTTAACTCGCTACTTCTTTATAATCTGTGTTACTTGCTACTTAATTTGGCATTGGCCAGTGGATTATCTCTTATTAGGTTGTGTTTGATTGCATCTTTATGCATCTTAACGGTCAACCTCTTAATGGATCTTAACAGTCCATATTTTTATATTAAGAAGTCTTCTGAATAGTTAAGATACAAATATGAGTCTAAACCATTCAGATAACCTCTTAATATAAAATTATGGGTTGTTAAGATGTATTAAGAGGTAAGTTATTAAGATCCATTAAGATGCAATCAAACAACACCTTAGTGGTAGCTCGTATCTATAAATTTGTCTTTTGCAGTAACATAATTAATTTAATACTAATAGTTATTACCATAATCCATAGCATTCATCTGCTAGTTTGATTATAGTTAATTAACACTGTTGTTTTGACTATAGTCCTTCTTTGAAGTTAGTATATTACTATTTGGTAGGACATATAAGTAGAGTAAATGAGTGATACTCTATATTGTTGTGCTTAAATTTTATAAAATACTCATAAGTGCACGAATCTATTGTAAAATAATTTTATGCAAAGTACGAGGTCGATCCCACGAAGATTATTGAATAATTAATTAAATCTAATTTATATTCGATTATAATCTAGTTAACAAAAAGTAATTTTTGGAATAATTGAAACTAAAAACTAAATATGATAAAATCAAGAGTAATAATTAAACTAACTTTTAATCAATGGAAGAAAGATTTTGAGGTTCGGAATTCACAGTGCTGAAACTACTTTGCTGCTTTTCGAATGATGATGTGTTGCACTGCTGCTTCGCTCGTGTGATGATGATGTGAAGGACGTGAGGCTGCTACTTTTGCTATGTTATATGATATTTGGATGATTATGGATGATGATGCAAGCTACTGATTTGGTGAATGGTGATGGTATGATGTTGGCTCTCGGTTTCCGTGCTTTTATCGATGCAAGGCTGCTGCTTTTGTATTCTTTTTATAATTAGGAGCTATAACTTCCGTTTCTTCTCTAAAGTCTTTAATATTTTATTTTTTTGACTTGTGTAATAATTTGAAACTCTTTTTTATTTTTATCTTTTTCGTAGTTGTAACTCTTTAAGTTTTTGCATTCACTTGGACTTACAATTTGATCTAAAAACGGACTCTTTAATTCTCAAAACCTGTGCACAAAATAAGTCAAATTAGAATAAAATTAATATAAAACTAAACTAACAAATCTATTTAAAGAGAAAATAAATATGTATAAAATATACTCATCAAGTTGTTTGATCCTGTATGGTAATTAGCAATCTTAGGATACTCTCGCCTTTCTCAAAAAAATATTTAAAATAAAATAAAATAAAAAGGAAAAAAAACGACATATGTTTGAGCTTGAGTTGGTCAAAAATTTCTCAGTTCATAGATTGTTTTTTATTTGGAACGTTTGCTGTTAGTATTGTTATTATAATTCCTCGACAAAAATTCAATTGTTTTTGGGAAAAGATCCATGCACTGAAGGAGCTTATGGAATGCACTGCAAACTAATTTTACTTGATTTCTATATATCAGAACTAACTTTAAGAGGAATGAGATTCTTCTGTGGATTATGTTTTGACTAGATGAATGCAGTTTTAAACCTTGCACTTCTAAACCTTGAAGTTTTGTATCCTTTTGCATCCTATAGGTATTCACTCTATCTATTACTGAAGTGGGAACTCCCATGAGCCTCGGTGCAAAAGATTCATGTGAATTTTTTCACAACACTAATAAAGAAAAAAAGGTATATCCTGCTTTTATATTCTTTTTCTATTTATTTTATGGGTGTAAGGTTCAATACAAAATCTTTGAATCTCACTCACATCGTCGGTGACACTATTGGGCCTTCAACAGCTTCGTTACTGACCGTCGATTGAGTGTTAGCGTGGGAGTAGGTAGTGGTGTCTTTGAATATTTTTTTGATTTCCAATTCTCTTGCCCTAATTTTCGATCCAGACGAGTTGGGAACTGGGGTGGTTATGGGGGCTGGTCGGAATGGATTTGCCTCTGATGACGAAGAGGTTGCGGCTGCAGCACTGGTAGAGGAAGTCATTTTGGGTTTAACAAAGATGGAAGGATTCTGGTTATGGAGATTTAAGTAATCAGAGATCGAGATGGGGAAACTTGAAGAGGAACAAGATTGGGAGTGTTCGCCGGTCGATTCTGTGGGTATGGACAACGATGTAAAGTTTTAGGAGAAAGAGAGAGGACGGGCTATCGTTTTGAAGAATATAACTATTGTAATAGCGTTTAGTTTGAAAACAAGGTATTTAGATCGGAAGCGCGAGTGGGGTGACGTCATTCATGTTTGGCCGTTACCCGGAAGATCGAATTTAATGTCTAAAAAATTTGATAAATTCCTTTATAATAGGAGTTACCCTTCTATTTTTATTTTAAAAAAAGAAAAAAAAAAGGATAGAAAGGTGGGGGGCAATGTTGGGGTGTGATTTCTTTAGACTATGTACTTCTCTTTTTGGGCCGGAGGCCCCTCTTTGCATGTGGTTTGGGTCGGGTCATGCTTCTCCCTTTTTTCATTGGGCCTGGGACCCGAGGTTTAAGATATTTCTATTCTTAGGACAGTTGATAAGACGTTTGGGTCATTTTGTCCACTTTGACTGACTGACGCAGAAAGTAGCCCACGTTAGTATCTTCCCTCAATGGACCGATTGGAACAAGTGGAAGAAGACGTCATGTTTACACTCATGAGGGGATGACTGGACGTCTTACGATACATGAATAAGATATATATAAACAACTTCACAGTAACGAAGGTAAGTTTTCTTTTCTCCAGGAAACACTGAGCTATCAAACATCTAACATATTTCAGCATATATTTTAAGGTCCTTCATTGTGACGTTGATCGCCTAAACTTACTCTCACACCGGAGCATCCCCGGACGGCCCAAGCCGCGACTGTCTTGTGGGTTGATAACGGTTCGTTACGTGTGCAGGAATCTTGCTAACGGGTGATTACGACAAGAGTGAAAATTGGACGTCAACATCAAGGCACAGTACACAGTTCTGAACTCAACATTCAAATTTTTTTTTTTTTTTACCTCGTCTAACAGGATTGAAGATTTTTGTTATTTTTTGATTGTGAGGTTAAGTGGTATGAGAATAGTAATTATAGAGTATTTCTGTTGACATGAAAATGTAAGGCCAGCTACCAATGCAAATTCTCAATCTGTATTTTTAAGATTCTCAGGCCACCTGTTACCTGCACTATATCATAGAGGGAGAGCTTAGAAAGGGGAAAGAGGAAGGGGGATCATAGTCAACAAATTTTAACCAAATCAATTTATTAGGATATTTTTATTCGATTGTGTTATGATTATCTTGATATGAAATTTCTCTTTAATTCTTACTACTTTGTGAATGTTGGACTAAATTCAGAAGCAATAAGTTCAATACATATTAATCACGTTGACGACATAATAGCTTACTCATTTGTCACATGGATTGGGAAATCAAACACATTCAGTTTGATAGCTCATAAAAGGAGGGAGAATATGTTTACCATTCCTTCAGAAGAATTGTTTAATCATTATCTATTGTTTATAGTATTGTTTTTTTTTTTTTTCTCACTTGATTAGTTCCTTGCTTTTTCTTTTTCTTTTTTTCCTTTTTCTTTACTTGAGTTACTCAATTTTTGTGTTATGACTTATCTAGTCTTTTCATTTGCAAAGAGGAGCAAATATTCAAGTGCATTAAAAGTCCTAGCGCACCAATTGTCATGTTTATAAGTTATTTTCTTTCTTTTTGCACCTTGTACTTACAATCTATTGTACAATCTTTCCTTTTTTTTCTTCTTTTTGATAATTACTCTTGTTATCATATTGGATATGAGAGCCTCTATTATGATTGAATATATTTGTTATATAAAGGATCATACCTTTTTTTATATCCTTGTCTTCTGCGGTTGATTCAAAATTTAAAAATTCATGACAACTTTAATTTTGTCACTGATAATTTATATTTTGGAAACATGTTCAAAATTTGTCACTGACAATGCTAAATTTATAACAAAAAAGGCTAATTTTATGGTAAAATAAAATTTGCCACAATTAATGAATTTAAAATTTGTGACAAAAAAAAAAAAGTAATTAGTGGCAAAAAGTATGCTTACAGTGGCAATTTTTTTTATTTGGTGTCAAATTTATTTGCCACTAATTGCTTATGAAGTTGTAAAAAATTTATTTCGTCACTAATGGATTTTGAATTAGTGGCAAAATCAAACAGTTCGTCACTGAAGTAATTTTAGACGAGCCTTTTTTGACAACAAGATGACAATGAAATTTTTGCCACTAAAATCTTTTAGTGACAAATTTTATCTTTACAGTGGCAAAAAAAATTTTGCCACTAAAATCCTTTTTTCTTGTAGTGATGCAACCTAATGTAATCCTTGTAACACTCCCTTCCCGAAATAAAAAGAGAGGCTACACACAAACAAAACTTAAGCAAAATATCAAAATTAAAAGGAACATCTCTTCACACTCGCCCTTGATTCTCCTAAGTATCTGTCGAAAGAAAAACACAACATTAGCCAAATACCCGGTATGGATAAAGAAATACAAAAGAAGCAAAACCGAAATATATAACCCAGATGAATAAAATACAAATGATTATCTCGAAAATCTATGAAAACAAAAAAAAATACATATATACCAAAGTTTGAACATACAAAACTATAAGTGAGTTAACAGAATTAATCGAAACAAAAGAGAAGGCTGAATACTGATCTAAAATATATATATCTTATCACACAAGCAAGTCAAAATAATATCGTACAGGCAAGTCAAAATAATGTCGCACAAGTGAGTCAAAAGAATATTAAACTAAACTAAATTGAAATGAATAACACAATAAACTAATAGACTGCATCAAATTGGCTAGAAGTTATTTCATACCGAGCTCAGAATAAAATAAAAATATAATTTGCCACACAGGTAAGTCAAAATACAGCCACATTGACAAAATAATGCCACACAGGCAAATCACACATTGGACTGCAGATCTAAATGCATGCAAAATCGGAAAGGTATGCTCGACACTACAAATAACACAAAACCGCAGAACATTACAGAACAAAATGTTAGGGCCGACTCATACGCCTCCCACAACAAAACACCAAATGGTCAACTCCCACCGAAGCACAAAACAAGGACGCCGTGGACTGATCACACCACCACGGAAGGTGTCATGTCTCAGTGTCCAGAGACATACATGTGGTATCTCCACAGGTGGTTATAGCTCAGTTATACCCTACGGTATAATCTAACAAAATAAATATATTATGTCACAACACATGCGACATAATACCAACAAAAGGGTTTTAAGTGGACATCCTAAACTGAAGAAATATAAAACAAAGTCCAAGGAGACATTAACATGTACATCTCTACATGATCAAAGCAAATAACAAGTCCAAAAAGTACAATAACGAATTTTCGAATATCCAAAATCAAAAGAATTATCATATGAATTTAAGAAATAATAATCATATGAGATAATATCCGAATTTGAAACGAGAAGTAAAACCAACAAATTAAAATTAAAAGAGTAACGCTGAAGGAATACGAAATCCTTACCTGAATTAAGTAATATAATACCTAGAAAATTATATTCCAATTAGCATTCATTAGACTCCTTCCGCCTGAACTAATTATATAAAATAAAAAAATATATAAGTAATTAAAAGAATTATAAGTTAAACTGTTAATTACCAATTTCCTTTTTTTAAGACTCATTATTATTAATTGCTCCTGTAAGCTTCACATTTTAAATTTTAGAATAGTTCTGCATAACCTGTTAACAAAATGTTATAAGAGAATTAACTGCATTATTATAGAGAATACATATGTGATAGTTAAATATATACACAACACATAATTTAAATTGAATAATTATTTTAATAAAAAGAATGATTTGCCAAGTTTCATGCCAAAACTTATTTTAAAAGCACTCTTCCTTTATGTATGCTTAACAGAATGTGCGAATTCAATACATATGTATATACATATATAATATTGCTAATATTGCATGTTATTAGAATCTAACTTGCAGGATCAATACCATGATCAAAACCTATATTATTATATTAATTCTCATCACTCAATGTCATGATAGATGTTCAAAATCAAATTAATAGTTTTACAAATTCTCTCACCACGTGAGCTATTCACACTGTAATTAACTAATATAACATATGCCCGTCTCATAGTTATGCATATATTTTCCAAATCTTAATGTATACGTACAATCACATAAAGTATTTAAATCAATCACTTACCAGAAAAAGAATTAACCCAAGGTTTGTTTGTTTTTTCTCTCTTCCGATTCTTCTCTCAACTGCTACAACTGCTAACAAGTTTGATTCTATAATTAGTCTATCTTTTTAAATACAGATCAACATAACACATTTGATCTTTAAGTCATTTTACAATAATTTTTCTTTTTAAGGACTATACAAAACTACAACGTAACAAATGTTTATATATTCACATTTATCTTTATATAATTGAGTTTTTCTTTTTCTTTCACATAACACATACCAGAATAAATATTGTTTTATTGTTTTGTCATAATTAAATTCAAATAAGTTCATATATAAATTTGCTAACAATTTTAAATTTACCCAATATGGAATATCCTAACATTTTCATCTTCTTCTTTTTTCCATCTATTTTAAAACTTAAAAACATTGTGCTCAAAGGATGTACTTGTTCCATGAAAATAGTTTCATTTTTAAATTAATTTTTTGTTCTACAAAAAGTTATTTTTTATCTATACAACATAAAATGACAGTATTCTTAAGTTTTTTATTAGAATTTTATTATCATGTTATCACTATAAATCAAACTAATATTTTTAGATCCGGACCGGTCATCAAACTGAAAAGGGTGTCAGGTGGATGAGTCACTGGTCGGTCGAATCGTTATTGAACCGGTTACGTCATAAATATATAAAAATATATATTATTAATAATTAATAAATTTTTAAAACATCTAATTTTTTATAAGCTAAAATATAGTGAAATAATATTATAATATTAGTAAAAATATCTAATTTTAAAAATAAAAATAATTTTGTCCAAATAAAATATTAAAAAATACTTTAAAACTAGGTCAACTAACCGGTTCAACCGGTGGTCAACTGGATTTTGACCAGATAGGTGAAAATCGATTTTTTTTTGTCAAATCAAACCTACAAACCAACTGATTCCTGTTTTTGACCTACTAGACCATTCGACCGGGTTTTAAAACCACGTATCGAACAACTTAATTATAAGGTACAAATGGAACAAAGGAATATCTTAAATATTTATAATTTTGTAAATAAAAGTCTTTTTATGGAACTAAAGAAGTACTAGTTATTAATAATATTTCTATCGTTTCAAAATATAAGATCATTATATATTTCGTTATAAAATATAAGATCATTATATATTGACTTTTTAAAGTCAACTAAAGTCATTTTTAAATTCAAAATTGACATGAATTCCTTTAATTTTAGTCAATATAATGATAAATGTCGTAAACTATCTCAAAAACAATGTTTAAAAAATCGGACCGGTAATCGAACCGAAAAAATTACCGGGTAGATGGGTCACTGGTTCAACCAGTGGTCGAACCGTTATTGAACCAGTGACGTCATAAATACATAAAAAAATATATTATTAATAATTAATAAAATTTTAAAATATTTAATTTTTTATAAGCTAAAATATAGTAAAATAATGTTATAATATTATTAAAAATATTTTTGTAAAAAAAAAAAAAAAACTTGCAAATCGGGTCACCGGTTCAACTACCGGTTTTACCGGTTGAATCATCGGTTCAACCAGTGGTGGTTCAACCGGTGGTCAACTGGTTTTTGACCGGGTCGTTGATTTTCGATTTTTTGGCTGGACCGGACCGAAAAATCGATCGATTCTGGTCAAACTGCGGTCCAACCGCCGGTCCGATCCTGTTTTTTAAACATTGCTCAAAAGTATTACTCATTGTATTCATAATTTTTAATAATTTATCTTAATTTTGAATTTTAAAATATATTAAATTGATTTTTAAAAATCAATAAAAATCATATAATTTGGAGAAAGGTAGTATATTATTTCAGTTTTTTACATGGCTACTACTTCTACTTTGCAAACGAATTAGAATGAGCGTTTGAATATAAAAACCGTGTTGGAAATGCCAAGGAAAAGGTGACTATCTTTGCGAGAAAGAGGGAGTACCTTCGTTAACACATATTCTTAGTGATCAAGCTTAAGATCACAACTAAAAGTGACGTTACTAGATCTAAATTGTTGATTTTATTATTATATTCCTTGAGCTATTCAAAAAAGAAAAATGCGAGAAAGGCTAGCAGAGGCTTGACATGGATAATGCACTACCTTAGCATAGCTTATTGTATTGTAGTGTTGTGCCCATGTATCCGTCGGCCTGGCCCAATAAGATATTATTAGGCTATGTTTATAAAAAAAATGTACTTAAAATTAGATTATTTTTATTAATTTAATATTATTTAAAATTAATTTATTTAGTAATAAAAAATTAATAGTCCTTTAAATAGTCTTATAAATTATTTTTTATCATTTATAAGATTATTTATGAAAGATTATATAGTTTCATAAAAAATATAAGATTAAAAGTCTATCTCATTTTAAGTTATTAAATAGTTTTATAGACTAATAGTCTAACATTAAAGAATTAATACTCTCTCATCAAATAATTAAATAATATTAAATAATATTAAATTAAAATAAATAATCTAATCTAAAACATATTTTTACAAACTATAACTTAAGAGTTTTTCAACTTTCAACAAAATAATAAGAATTGAACGATGTGAAAGTTGAAGAAAGTTCGGTAATTTTCTCTTCGTTGGACTTCTGCTTCAGGCTTGCAACAGAACTTTATCGTTGGGACACAGTGACATAAAACTATGTAAAACACTATAAAGTGGGGACAAATTTGTATAAAATGGTCAAACTAATTATGGCGTAGTGAACATCTATTACTGTTGAAAAGTATAAATCTAGTATTGTCAATAAACAAAAGTGTGCATAAATCAAATAAGAAAAAAAGGTTAGTGGGGGCCACCACCCCCACGATGTTGAAACCGAGCCACGAATTGAATAGCCAAGATCTGGTTGTAAATAGTCTTTTGTTCGATGTGAGAGATTTGTATCTCAAAAGCCTGTCAAATAGGTGAAAATCTTATATCGTGCGGCATGTGATCGTTGAGCCTTGCACGTAAATAAATATAAGTATCAACTCACCTATCATGTTAAAATATTCTATTTAAAATTAATCGATAATGAACGGAGTAGTCTCCCAAAATCATATAAGGAGACTTAAGGCCTAGATTATCCAACCTAAGACTTTGTATCTAGATTTATGTTTCACAAAATTATGGATGATCATGACTAGTTTTATTTGTGTTGTTTGTTTTCCTACGTTCAAAAACGAAAATACAAAACAAAACAAAACAAAAAACTCAAATAATGTTCAAAATTGTTATCGAATATATCAATCAATAAATTTACACCAACGGCTCATTATATCGTGCACCTTGAATTGATTTTGAGAATTCCCACCTTAGGTGTTTGTAAAATTAATTATGATGCTTCAGTGAAGGGTAATGATTTTATTGGTGTTGGTTTTGTTTTACAGGATATAGTAGGATCCATCCTACTGCCTAGAGTTGATAGATTTCAAGGTAATTTTGATGTGAACCATGCAGAAGCAATTGTTATCCTAAGTGCTTTATATTTTACTAATGAGTGAGGTTTTCGAAGATTTTGGTCAAAAGTGATTGTTCTAATGTTATTCGACGGCTTACTTATCCTGCTTTGGAACATTCTTAGCTGTCTTCTATTATTAATGATAGATTTTTCACATGTTTGTAACACAGGTAATAGGATTGCTCAAAATCTTGTTAAGCTTTGTTAGAGGATATACCTTGTTTCACATCGAATAACTTGAAAAAATATATTTAGTTATATAATAGCTTAGACTAACTCTTCTTATAATCAATTAATTTTGAATTAAAGAGTTTGATGTCTTTGAATTGGGTCCATTTTAATTTTATCCAAACTAAATGTGCAAGATTTTAGGTTCAAATTTTCTCAATCTCACGTTAACTTTAAAATTAGTATAATAGTGCAATACACTTTAATTTGTCATTTCTCTATAAAGTAGCATTTGTGGAGGAGTATTAGCATGATATGCATTGTTGGACCTTCTATTTACAAGTTTAACCTTTTAGATGAGTTGATTATTTAACATGGTATCAAAATAAGGTTATCATTGGGTCTAATTAAACATATTTCTTCTTAACCTAACATTCTTACTCACTTGCAATCCATACTTAAAAAGGTCAAATTAGCAATTTTTTAAGAGACAATTACATTTACTAATACATTTTTAGAAAATATTACAACAAAAGTATATAAATAAAATATTTATAAAATTAATACATCTTCAATATTTAATTTACAAAATTAGTGCATTCTTATCCCATTAATTTAGTTGTGTGATTTTAAAATTTAAAAAGTCAAAATATTACCATGAACCACATATTATGTGTGGAATGTTGTCCCCTGGAGAGAGAACCACGTATCCTAAACTATTATAACCACTTATGTGCCAACCTTATCATCAATTATATAATTATTATTATTATTATTATTATTATTATTATTATTATTATTATTATGAGGAAGAAGAAGATGGTAGAGGCGGAAGAAGGTTGTGGCGGAGGAAGAAGATGGTGATGGTTGTAGCGGAGGAAGATGGTGGTGGTTGTGGCGGAGGAAGAAGATGGTGATGGAGGCGGAAGAAGGTGGTGGTGGTTGTTGTGGTGGAGGAAGAAGATGGTGGTGGAAGAGAAAAGAAGATGGTGATGGTGGTGGTTGTGGCGGAGTAAGAAGATGGTAGTAGTTGTGGCGGAGGAAGAAAAAATTGCAATTTTTTCATCTCCACACCTACAGTTTCGTCATACTACAGTTGGTAACCAAACCTTCATACCAAGGTAACCAAACATTCATATCAAGGTAACCAAAACCTTCA